>VUQI01006568.1:7036-42184 GCA_015106735.1 Paratilapia polleni
GCCAACAAGTTTTTTTTTTTTTTTTTTTTTTTTTTACCTGGAGACTGAATAATCTGTGCCACAAAGTCTGGAAGAATAAGTGTAAATTTTCTTTTTTTTTCAAAACCAGCTCTGATGTGGAAACATTAATGCTAAGGAGACAAATCTTAACTAAAAACAGTGGCAACAAGCAGCGGTATTACATCTAAACTAAAAGCAGAGCAAGGGGCCTGTTAAGGACTGATTCTACAGCCCTGAGCCTACTCTAAGCTCTTCTGACAGAGCCTAACAGTGGTTTATTTATTGTTTTGGTTGCTTTTTTTATGATGAGATTAAAGTGTTTTGTATTTTATGTAAACCTTACAGAAAAACGAGCCACTGTAAACCAATGTAAAGGCCCATTTATGCATATAATAATAATAATAATAATAATAATAATAATAACCATGATACACCTGAACCAGCCAGAATCTTAAAAAATACCCTCATACAATTTTTTGCTCATCCTGCACTATGCCACACATTACAATCAGCCGAGGAGGAAAAGTTTTCTTTTCTTTTTTCAGCAAGTGCATGCACATTTGAAAAGATTTTATTGCCCCAGGAAAAAAAATACACTAGTGTATTGCTGGGTAGTATTTACTTAAGCATCCATCTGTGTTTGTGTCTGAGACACAGCAAAGCTCTCCAGCTGCTCTACTCGGGACAGTAAGGGAGCTGGAAGGTGCTTCAGCTGGCATGCAGCCCAACTGCAGGTCAATACTTCCACAGACTCTGCGACTGCAGTGCCTCCACTGAAATATGTCTTCATTTCCCCTGCCACCCCTGACGCCCAAAGAAGAAGAGTCTGCGCTGCCTCTCCTCCTCTCCTGTATCACATAACCCCCCCTCCATCTGTACCAACCACTTGGCAAACTTTTCACAAAGGAGCTCCTCTTTTCCTCGCCATAAGTGACACCCAGATTGTTCCATTTCGTTTCTATTTTTGTGCACCTCTAATCACTGCTTCTCCCAAGTTTGTAGCCATATGGGTGGGAGACAAACTAGCCGGTAAATCCCCAACACTCCCTGAATGATGTCAGCCAAGTCCTGATGTGACATACTGTAAGTAACGTTAGCTAGAAAGTCTGCCCATTATCACCACAACACAAATCAGTGCTGTGCCTTGAGTTGTCCCCTGGAGTGGGCTGAAAATCTTAACATAGCTTGTATATACTTAAGAGTCGCTCCAATACAAAGAAGTTAACTAATGTTAACGGAGCTGAATTCAAATGGGGGAAGGCGAGTGAGGTTTAGCTAACGGTCAACTGACGCAGCAGCTACTTTCCCATCACCGTTAAAGTAAATATAACTGTCCACAGGCAACAACTAGCATGCTTAAGCTTAGCTTAAATATAGCAGGACGAGCCCATTTCAAAACAAGAAGAACTAGCCAACCGGTCTGGGTAGCGTGCTGTATCCGTGAGGACCCTCCGAGCAATCCTACCGCAACTTCTTTCAGTGGCCTCAAAAGTATTATGGGGGGAATGATACAGAAACCGTTAACTCACCGGTAAGTCCGTATAGAGTGAGAAGGGATATTAAAAGTCGCAGTCCGTTAGATGGCAAAGTCCTCCTGAGCGGTAGTCTTTTCTCCATGATTCCTGTGTGTCTGTGCGCCTCGGCACTCTCGGATCCGTCCTCCTCGCGCTGCTCTCTCTTCTCTCCCTCTCTCTGTCTCTCTCTCTCTCTCTCTGGCTCGTGCTCCTGGGGAGCCTCTCTCCATAGCGACCGATCCGCGTGGGCTGTACCATTCCGCAGGTCAACAAACAGAAAACACTTATGTTTCATATGGAGATGAAACATCCCCATATGATAGAGTTTATATACTTATATACACAATTCCGAAATGCTTGTATTTTATTCATTTGTATTTTTGTTTGTTTGTTTTTGCTTTTTTGGTACTTTATACTTCTTCACTCACAACTCACAATTATTTTTTTAAATAGTTTGGAGATGCAGACAAGATAAGATAAAAATAGATAACAGGGTTATTATGGTCTGTGTACAGTTTTTTAATTTTATTTATTCTTTCATTTTATTCCGTTTAGTTTCAGTTAGTTTCTCGTGTAGACGTGTAGGCTCTTTTATGTTTACCTTGATTGTTTAGAAATTTTCTTTCTTTCTTTCTTAGTTTCAGTGTTACTTGTAGTTTTTTTTTAAATTATAATATGAGTGGTATTTGTTAGGGGTTCATTTTAAGAAGTTAAGAATTTAGAATAGGTATTACAATACAGACACTTGACTCTTAATCGTGTAGACACCCCAGTGTCAATAAACATATCTACCAAAGCCTCTTCATGCTGATTTTGTTGATGAGATAAGGTGAGATATACTTTATTAATTCCAAAAGTTGAACTGAAGAAATCATTTTTTTTTCTATTTTTTCTATTTTTTTTTTTTTTGGAAGTACACAATATTGTTTCAGTTTTTATTTTTTCACACTAACGTTTTTGTTTATAGTTAACTATAATAACTGTGATGGATAAGAGGTCACAGTATGCAGTTCAAGTATACATTAGCCTAACCTTTACGAGCTGCCACACTAAAGTGACTTTATCCAGTTATAAAATAGACATCTGAGTCTAGTTTTGCAGCAAAGTGAGGATGCTTTCAGAAATAGGTGATTTTTAATCACGTAAAGTGCACTTAAACAGAGACTAAAAATAGAACTTTTTGGTGTAAACACTCTTTCAAACACTGCCAGTTCCTCTTTTCCTGGCACACGAGGTTGTCCAAACATCTCGGATAACTTGCCACAGTCCTTCAGTGGATTTAGGCTGCCTTTGTATCTTCTGCCTGTTCATGCAATCCCAGACTGACTGCATGATGTGAAATCTGGGCTCTGTGGGGCCATATAAACCATCTGTTGCTGTATGTTTGGGCAGCAGAATATGGGACTGATCAAAAACCTCCCTAGTGGTGGACAAAAAAAATCTAAACATCTAAACTGCCTAATTATTTTCACATGTAATGTTATAACACTAGCCATGGCAGTGGTAGTTGTTGTTATTGTAGGAACAGCAGGATTAGTAGAGGGACTCACAAACATTTTCATATCCATGATTGATTAAATATTTGTACATTTACTACTAGACTCTCCTTCGTAAGACTTCAACTTGTTATATTGGAAATGACTAAAATGATACTGTTTGCACCACTAAATAATATAAACTGCCATGATAAGGACCATAACATAACACTGGGTTTAGCATGTTTACAGGAAGAGGAAGAAACAGTACTAAAAACTCATAAAATTGTGTTTTTGTGGCTGTTCTTTCTTAAAGAAGAAAAAAAAAGTTGAAATTTGAATCAGTGGGGAATCCCCTCGTTTTAAGGGCCCACTTGTGAAAACAGGCATTAAATGCACACAAAACCATTTATTGCCCAAATAACCATTTACTTTTTAAGCATGATTATCATCTTCACAGCAGCAACTGAACAGATAAAGGTTCATCATGTTGCTTAAGGACACGCTGAAGATGTTTTCGGCGAGTCGTGCGGGGATAAAAACCAGCAACCTACTGGTTACACTTCAGCCCCTCTAATGACCAAGCTCAACCTATTTTTAGATCACATTTTCGCAAGTGGGTTTCAGATTTGTAAGCTGATATTAATGCTGCTTTCACTTTACACATTTGTGAGGGCTCTTGGAGTAATGTAGCAGGTCCAATCGATCACTTCATGATCATTCTAATCTTCCTAATGAAATGAAAATATAGAAATACACATACTGAGCCATTGTACCACAGTCCTTTAACATGTGAAAAAAGATAACCCCTACACACACACACACACACACACACACACACACACGCACACAAACAAGAATTGCTAACATTGCTGTACCATTAACCGGGCTTGAATGCACACAGTGCACACAAATGTTTAAACAAATAGCTTACTAATGTTAAGTCAGTCACAGATATGCTGAATTATCCTAAAACTGTATGGGAAACAATGACGTGAATGTGAAAGTTAATATAAATCCCAGGAGATCAGTCACTGAAGGACAAAGCAATCACATGCAGGTACAGTGCTGAAAAAGTGTGCACTCATCAGCGTGAATACAGACACACTTCAACTACTTTGTCCTAAAACAAAGTGGTAATGAAACACTCTCGCATTGTTCTTTTCTTTGAGATAATTACAGCTTTTACACATTCAGGAATCCGACGCTGTGTGCAGCACTGTGTTATTATCACGCACTGAAGCTTGAAGTGATAAACTTGCTCGCTCAGCAGTTTTAGGCGGACATCATATTTATTCACTGAAGATAAGCAAAAATGCTTGTTTCGATGCGCCTCCCTCGTGTGGAGCCGCCGGTTTCATTCTGCAGTGATGTCTTCATAGCCTCTATTAGCTCTGAGTCCTCGTCAGGGGATGTGAACTCTGCAGGGGAGCCTCCATCTCCTGCACAACTGAACCCACTACCTCTCTCAGCGCTATAACTCAGCTTCACAGTAAAGCATGACCCATGATGTGTCACCACACTGTACCCCCTGCCTTCATACCCTCTGGTGGTTTATTTATATCCTCAAAGAGCTATAAATCCCCAGGTGAAAGTGCTGCCCTTTTCACCAATCAATCTCCCCTCCTGGGGCACTTTGCATTGGAACCCTAGAGTTAGTGCAGCGAGCAGCTCTGTGTTTTCATGAGATGATAATTCAGATCTCATTTTCTACCACTAAACTCTTAATGTGTTAATTATATAAACAATTGGGGTAAAAACAGTTTCAGCAAGGCTTGTTTCACACCAATGGCATAAATGCATACTGCTGCATAAATGCTCAAACCCCCTCAGTAGCACTAAATACTTTCTGAGCATTTGTGGCCCATGACCTTTGTAATTGTGGTTGCCTCATTGAGGTTTTATGCAGCAAAAAATACTTTTCACTAAGTGCTATTACATTTTTTTTCCAGGCAGGCAACGCTGGACTGGCACCACCTCCCCTGTGACCAGTGGGTGCACATCCACACAGGCTGTCTGGGACATTTGGTTTTACAGTCTGTGAAAACAGCCTTTGTTAAACACAACATTCCTCACTAGTCACACTGGTCAGCCAGCCCTTGCACACCTCAAAACCTCCCACCCCTTCCTCCCCCATTGTAGCCACACTTGCAGTCCCATCCCCTGGCAAGGTTTGACCATCTAGAACACGAGAGGTCACCTCACTGCTGACGCTACACACTTGTGTTTGCACCTCCACATAGATCTTCCTCATAATGAGCTCTGTCTGAAATGACCTCTGTAGTACACAACGCCCTTTGGAAAGTACATGTGCAATTAAGATAGGGTACCTGTTACAGAGGACACACTACGGATAAAGCTAAATAACACAGATTTGGTAGTAACTGTGTATGTCTTTAAATATTATTTTAAATTCCCCAATATTTAATTAACTCTTAAGACATGCATATAAGCAGGAACTGAAGAAATGAATTTCAGTGTTTGGAGTTCAGACTCATTAAAATTCATACAGAGTCACACTGTACTGGTTTAGGGACAAAATACCATATGTAAATGTGGGTATTTACACCAGGGTGTGCAGTACAGTCTGGGGTTCCTGTTTAATCAAAACCATTAACACCAAACAAATCAGTACAGGTTGGATCTGATTGGAGTAAAATATGAATAGCATCTTGCATAAATAAAGTACATGTGACATGATATGAAAGTGTAAATACAATGAATCCAGTTGACGCAGAAGGTAAAAATGTGTAGCAGTGGATTTAGATCGCCATCTGCTGGAATAAAGCATAAAAAACAAAGAATAATTAAAAAGGGTACTTGGTCCTAAACTTGGCAGCATAACTATTCGACTTGACTTCTGAAATTGTAGATTATTGGTTTTATTTTAGAAAATTGATCCAAAGAAAAACCTCTCCAAATGCAAGCGAGGCCAGTCTGCATTCATCACATTGTTACGTTTGACCCTCTGGGAACAAAACCATCTAATTATGAAGTCGCTTGTGTTTTCCATTTCAAAATTTGTCCTAAAAACATCATAAATCATACATTTTTAACATTTTCCAGAGGCAGAGTTGTGTTTTGGTTTTTTTTCCTGTTCAATGACTGTGGAAAGGTTTGCTGCAGTCGATGAAGTGACGACAGGGAGGGGGGCTTGAAAACCTGCCTAAAAGCTGTATTGGAGAGAATCAGGACATGGGTAATTTGAAGTGAAGGTAAAGCTGCTGAGTGAAAAAGAGAGAGATAAATAACAAGCAAGGCAACACCATTTTTAAAGATGATGTTTTCAGAGGAACATACGGGTGGGAGTTCGTAGCTATTTCAGCTGCACCAACAAAACATCACATGCAAGGATTATTGTAATGCACAAAGAAGGTGTAAGACAGCCAGTTGTCTGCGCAAATTTACTGTGTTTACAAAGTGGCTTCTGGTCACTTTAGAAAACAGGACATTTTCACGATGACCACAGGGGATATTTTGTTCACATAGTTGGCGAGCACGCATCTCATTCGAAACACTAACAATTAAGTTTGGCAACAATGTAAAGTGGACACACCGTTTTCCATCAAATTTTATCACAAATTAAAAGGATTTTCAGTGGATACACACCTTGATACAAAAACATTTTTTTTTTTTTTTTTTAATTTTCTTTTATACAGGATGTTGTCTTTATTGCAATAAATTTTGACATAACACAAATGATTGGTGCTGATTCACAAACCAAGAAAAAGCAACATAGTGTGCTGGTAACCAAAAATCAAACAAACACTCCTTGAAAGAGGCTCTGAGTTATAGAGATGATCTTTTCTTTTTCAGAAGTTGATGTAAGTACATCAATTTGAACAAACAAGTCAAACGACCAAACCGAATGGATCATAAAAGAAGACAGTAGAAGGATGATGAAAAGCTATTGTTCTCTAATGCTCGTGGGTGTTTGTTTCAGTCTTCTCTTAGATAAGCCTCAGGCACCTCTTCCTCATCATTATTCTCCAAAGAGGCAGCATACTGTGAAATCCGTTCAACCTCCATTACTTTAGTCTCGGCCAACTTCTTATCTGCGTCTAGTGAGAGTTTTCGTGCCTCCTTCACTTGCGACTTGGCCACCTGGATGTTTGTCCTTGCTGTGATGGACGCATGCTCAGCTCCTGAAAAAAAAACCACACAAATGCAACACAAAGTTCAAAGACTCACACACCACCACTTCCAGTTCAGATGTTAGGTGTAGTCATTAAGCAGGCTCCCTTGTCCATCATCTCCATTTTGTTTAAATACAAAAACCTGGCTGTTTGCAGAACGACAGCAAATGATCCATAAAGTGTTCAAAGTGTAACACTGACAGCAGCTGAACAGAAACCGCCACAAACAGCAATGTACAAAGCTTCAAGAAGATAAAAAACCTGCCTCAACACTACATTCTGACCGTTTTACCACATAGGCCAAATAACTTGGACATGTACACACCTGATGTGTACGCCGCCTCAGCTGCCATTTCACAGAGCTTCACTGCAGTGACCCAGGTTGACTCGAAACGCTTGCACTCTTCTCGTCTGTCGTTAACCTGTCAGGACAGAGAGAATTACAAAACTCAAATCAGACCCAAACAGATCTACAGCAACCTGTTTGCGACTCTGTGGTCACATTTATAAAGAATGAAAAACCGAATGTTTTGCCTCGAAAACCTTTAACCAAGGAGGGCAACATAGACTGACCTCTGCACGCTGGCCAATGATCACCTGCCAGACTGAATCCTCCTCTGCAGGGGTCAGTTTTCCCAGTGAGGCCAGATATCGTCTTTGTAGGGCAATGAGTGTGTGCACAGCCTGGAACAAGCACAAGGAGGGTAAATACAGTTTTTATTTGAGACCAATTATGGAGGCAGAGTAGCACACAGGACAATTTTCTAGAGTAGTAACACTTTCTGTGCTTTTTAACCCTACTTCAAAACAAACTCGTCTTCTTCTTTCAGCTGCTTCCCTTAGGGGTCGCCACAGCAGATCATCGGCCTCTATCTCACCCTATCCCTACCATCCTCTTCTGCCACACCAACAATCTGCATGTCCTTTCTCACTACATTCATAAACCTTATCTGTGGTCTTCCTCTTTTACTCCTTCCTGGCAGCTCCATATTCAACATCCTTTGCATCCACTATGCCTCCCTCTGCACATGTCCAAACCATCTCAGCCCTATTTGAAAATTAACTGAAGGAAAAAAGCAGTCTCTAACCGCTACATTACTGAATTAGTTAAATGTATTCCTAGTACTTTTGTATTATTTAAAGAAAGGGCGAAAAGTTTCATGAATTCTCAGAAATGACAGATGATTTCTGTTCTGGTTAAAAAGCACGAAAGTGAAGGCTCAAGTGAGATTTATAGGTATCTTTACACGCAGTTTAATGTGTTGAAGCTAAGCAGGAAATTAGCAGTCCAGTCTGCAAACTAATGATTAGGTAAATCTTTATTTATCAAGCTAAGGAGCAGCTTGTTGAACAGGCAAGATGCACATTCATGTTTGTAAGTTGTTACATGGAAAACTATGTTGGGCAGGTGTCGGGTCTGTTGGATACTAAACACGGTGATCGTCTGCTTTGCCTATGACGGAGTGCTGATGTTATTACTTTAAGCAAGGTGTGACTGAGGCATGTTTTCCCATGTTTTGCATTCTGTTGAAGTAATGCAAAACCAAAAAAAAATTTTAGGTAAAAAAAATAACAGGTATCATATTATGTTAGATACCAATCTGACTGATATTAGGGGATGGGACAAAACAACGCCGTTCCATGGAGCCCACTTCCACAGTACACAGGACTCAAAGGATCTGCTGCCAACATCTGGGTATGGGCACAGACGTCCCATGTCGATACCCTAACAGGTAAAAACTGTTTGGGCAGCATGAGAATGACCGACTCCGTTTTGTGGCTGATAAGTATACGATTTAGTAGGAAAAACTGATATTTAACTTTTACTATCTAGAAAGACAATTTACCACAACATCCAGACTTACTTTTGAGTACTCTGTGATGGCATCTATTATAGCTAAGGTGGTCTGAGAGAGAAAAGTGTTTGAACTGTCTGTGGCCAGGGAGGCTGCTCGTCTGATTAGGGAGTCATGAGAAAGGGTTTCAACCTGCAGCAAAGACACAAAAGATAAACATGCAGTGTAGGTCATGCTGCTGTAAACTTTGTATTGGTCTGTCCGGTCAGGTAGCGGGGCAGACTCACCTCTTTGAAAGGTACAGCACACAGCCCACCGCCCACAGCTAAAGACGCTACACCCGTGTACAGCATATTTGTCCATTTTCCCAGTTTACTGACTGCAGGTTTTCTGTTGCTGAACAGGACACGAGAGGAATTTCTGAAAGGACAAAAAGACAAAAACAAATCAGTTTCAGTTTCAGCCAGCCAGACCTGTTTGTCAGGTACCAAAGCTGATAGAGCCGACCGAGAAAAGACTGACGCTAGTTTGCCAATAGTTGATGTTTTTATTGAGTCATGTTTGTATTTTACTGCTTCAGTAAAAAAAAAGTGCTAATCTAAGTGTAGACATGTTGTGACTTTAAGGCAGAGGAAAGAAATGCGATTCAGAACTTCCTATTGTCATTGTTAACATTGATATCAAACACCTTCATTTTCCCACATTAAAACATTTTATTTTCAAGAGACAGTCAGTTCAACCTAGCGTGTGTAAAATTAACGACAAGTTTTTGCCAGCGTTATGTTTATCTAACCTTAATTCACACCCCACCTGACTAAACGCACGTACGCTGCTCCCCTCCTGAGCGCGGCCATGTTGGTCGGCCACAATAAATAAGATTCTCACCAAGCAAAGCGTTCCTACGGGGGCCCAGAAGGGACATGCTTACTGCTCGCTTATTAATACAATATACGTCTTTCTATGTTTATTTCTAATGTTGTTATCTCTTGACAATATTTATCTACAGACAACAAAGTACGTTGCACTTGTTATAACGACTACTTTATTTGGTCACCACGAGAAAACATTGTTTTTTAAAACTCATTTTTATAACAGCTATACCAGTAGGATGCAAACTACAGGGCTGTTACTATACCACTACAAGCATAATGTGTGAATTTTATCCTAACAAAGAATATTCTAGTTTTTGCCAAGCATTTCTTTTTTTCTGTATCTTCATCATCTTCGACTATGCATAAAATTACACTATTATTGACTGTTATGGGTGAATAAAGGCGTCTTACCTTCCAGTATGAGCTATTCTATTTTTAACCACATTTATAGAAGCAGTAGTCCATTCTGACATTATTTCCAACATATTATTATTATTATTAAATAATGAATAATGAATAATTAAATTATATTATATTTATATAATTTATATATATAATTATATTAATAATTATTATAATTAAATAATAATTTCTATAGCACCTTTCTAAACTTGAGTTACAAGGTCCTTCACAGAATTTACAAAAAATAGCAACATTAAATCATTATAAAATACTTGTCAAGCTTGTTGTGGCCTTGTCACAATATAAAAACCAAAAACTAATCATAAACAAATAAAAACTAATTTATGACGTTATGGTGTATGACTATTATGTGGTGGAAATTCTACAATAAAGTCATAAACACAAAGACATTTTGTCTTTCTGTGAGTTTAATACGCATATTAGGCTGTCCTGCTGTGAAGAGGTCAAGCGTCAAAGCAAAAGAGCAAGGCAGGATCTTGTCCCAGCACTTTTTTGCATTTCCAAGCAGGCAGGGAGCTATCTGCTATCACAAGCAGTAACTCTTCAAGGACACAAGTCAATAAAACCCATTTTCAATCATGGGAGTAGAGACACGTGGTTCTGCATGAGGGAAGACACAAAAATTTCTATTACATTAGCACCTAAGAAAACATAGGCGCACCTAGTTTTGGTAAATTATTGGCATCAACTGGTGCTACTGTTCAACCTTTAACACTAAAAATTCACTACAATACAATACAATTACATAATCTTATATATAACACTTTGTTTTCTTGTTGTGGCTTCTTTTGCAAATAGAAATAGCTCCGAATACTGTCACTTTATTTCAGTAGACACGGATATTTATTGAAATATCATATTCCTATGTGTCAGGTGTTTCGTTAATTATATTCTGTATGATTATCAGGTCTGCTCGAACTGGCCTTTAATCGACTTGCTTGTAAAAAACAAACTTTTCTCAGCCTTGTTTCTTTGTTCTTTTGAAAGGTCTTTAAGATTGTGAAGCTTTCTCTGGGTTAAACAGATAAACTATCACTGATTCTTTATCCCCTCATGGTTAAACTCTGAAACAATGATCTAGCACTCACTGATTATTGGATTAATACAGAGTGGTAACACTACCTTTGGACTTATGTTCATCCAAGATATTTCTGTGTAACTGTCCATCCAAAGTTTTTTTTTTCTTTCTTCTCTTCATTTTCTCTACAAGGCCTTAATGTGTCTTGTGTTGGACGATCTTGAACCTGTAAATTAACCCAACAATGAAGTGAAAGCTGAGCAAAGACTGACCTCTGTCGCCCTCTTGTGGTGAAAGAGCAACATGCACTGAGGACCTCCCTCCACTCTTTCACTCCATGCATTTATGGCACAGTTGTACGCCATTAACTTTGTGTCCTCACTTTCCTGTTGTTTGTGATTTTCCTCTGTGTCCCCTGTCTCCCGGTAAAAAGGTTAGAGGTTAGATTTCAATTAAAAATATATACATTTCAAGAAATTCTGGTTAAAATCAAAGAAGCTTTTAGCAAAGGGTTGCAACTTGATATGAAGGGTTAAGATGTTCATTTTGCATAGATAAATGATTAAGCCACGGACCTCAGGACAGACAAGTTAAAGGCACTTAGAGACACCCAAACTAAAAGCAGAAGTGTCTCATAGAGTCATTTGAAATTATTGTGTCTTTAATTCTAGTTATAGTTTAATAATTAGTAATTATAATTATAGTTATTGTTTCTTCCTTTGTGTTTTTCTTTTCAAAAAGCATTTTTATTTTTAATTCTGGATTGTGGTAATGATGACATGAGCACTGTGCAAAAGCCAGCCCCCTACATGGCTTTCACAAATCTCCCTGTTCCTTCATAGTGAAGAGTCACAAGAATGTCTTAATATGAGTACAAACAATAAACAGAATAACAGAATAATTACAGAAAGTTAAAGTAAAATCAGGGCAGGCAAATATAATGATTGAGGTTTTATAGTGACTGCTGATAAAACAGAGTGAAGAAAGGACTTTTGTTTGGTGCACACGTAAGGGTTTTAGTTGATTAAAATATTTTACATAATGTCAGCGTGGTCTGTTAGTGCATCTATGTGGCGCTGTAATAAAACAGTGCTCTTTTGTTGCACTGTGTGAGGAATTGCTAACAGCATTGAAATATCGCATTTAACAGCCTTTAAGATTATACTCAAAATATTTTTCTCAAGATTTCTGCTGACAGCTACCAGAGCTGACAGCTACTATTTTTTTCCATAAATGTATGTACCTTATTTATGGTAATAACATTAATTACTGAGCAAGCAATCTGTTATTTCTTAATACAGTGGCCGAAAAAGTATTTTGACAGTTAGAAATACTTGTTCTTCAGTCTGTGTGTCTCATCACATTGAATGAGAAATAAAATTACTTATGCAAGTCTCTGCTTTAATTTGAGCAGGTTTACATCACTACAGAAGGAGCTGTGTTGCAGGCATAGCTCCTGTAGCACCCTGACAAAACTTTAGGCATTCAAAAGTAATTGGACAATTCACATGTAGTGAAGTACAGTTTCATTTTATTATTATTATTTAATTTTGTGAAGAATCTTTTACAGTCGGTGACTTCTTGAAGTCTTCCATCCATAGACATCAGCAGATGCTTTGTGTTTTTCCTGGTGATGGTCTTGGAGGCCTTTAGTGCAGCCACCTTCAAGCCTTGGTGGTTCTGGGATCTTCCTGCTGTTTGATTCTGGTCTTCAGAAAGTGGAATACATCTCACAGAGATTAAGATCAAGTGACTGTCTTGGCTAGTTGAGGATATCTTCATTCTACCCTCTAAAAAGCGCTGGCTGCTTTTGGTTGTTTTGCTGAATGATAAAATGTTATTCAGTGATATCTGATGCAATTCAGAAATACACAGAAAGAGTTATAGCTGAAACATGGACGTGGTGTCAAATTGTAGGTAAAAAGCATAAACAGTAATAAAAGAAGAAGACTGCGAAGAAGTACCTTAAACCTGCATTTTATTTGAAGGCCACCAGATGGCGATAGCTGTGGTTGAAAAAAGCTTCTGGTTCTATAGAAGTGTATGTGAAAACAGCTTTCTGTCATGACCTCTACACTTTCCTGCCCAGTTTATTGGCTAAATTTGGGTCATATTGAATAAAAAAATTAAATCTGTTTTGGGTACCAGGGCTTGTCTTTTGTTATTCTTCATCCTAGACTTTAAAATTGGGGAGTTTTGCTATTAAAACTATGATATATTGCAAGATAATGATGCTCAGACTTGGTTTAAAAAACTCCTGCTGAAAAAAAAAATTCTGGCTTTGATTATGATTTCGGGTGGATATAAAATTGATTTCGCTGCAGTTCTTAACAACATCTTAAAACATGTTTTCAGCACTGAAAATTTCATGTGGCTAGCCTCTGTACTTACTGGGAAAAATTAATTAAACTTTTGATCCAACCCTCCCCAAAATTTTCATAATATGAAGATAACATTTCGCACGCCTTCATGAAATAGATTAATGGTATTGTATAAGAAAATCATCTGATTCTGAGGGGGTCAGGTTTTTCAGATTTGGTTGATTTCATATGTATTGACCTAGTTAAGCGTTCAATAAATGCCAGTGTGCCACTTCTGTTGATATCCCTACATGCCCAAATCATACTAGAGGCAGCACCATGACATATAAGGGTTAGGTTATTTCTCCACACTTACTCAGTTATTTAATAGAGGTTGCTTTTTGTTTCCAGACTCAGTAGTCAGGGGTATATCTTAACATCAGCCTACATAATATCAATTTAAGTTCTGTTGACAGTGTTGAAATAGTTTTTCGATTAACTTTAAGATTGTTTACCACCTATTACACAAGTTTGCATTAACAGCCAGTCAAGAGAGCAGTCTTTAAATAATTAATGATGCCATTAACTATCATGTTTAATTAGTTTCAGTGGAGATTATTATTACACAAAGGGATAGAGACAACTGGCTAATTGTGATCATTATCGCGGCATTCAAGAAAACATCAGCTGATGATAAACGAGCCAGAACTCCCCCATGACGTCTCAAAGTGAAGCTGATGACTGTACAGGTGAAACTTGGAGCAGCAACGTTTTAAAACTAAACCGAATTTTATTTTCCTGATGTATGTGGATATCATCACCCCAGTACTCACAGGTTATTCATAGAGAAACTAACTGTGAATTTATTACATTTCATTTTATTCTGTGTGTAAAAACAACACTAGCAACACACACTTACGCACACACGCACATTTTTTTACATAAGGTTTTTTAATCCTGCCTTACTAGTGGATACCTTCAAGCTTTGGACAAATCAGCAACAGTTTCTCCTTCATCTCAGTGGGGCTTTTGTACAGCAGTGGTCTTGATGCAGACGGCTCTGACGACATGAATGTGGCCACAGTGTAGAGCTAAACAAAACATAAAAATTACATTTTTTTTTTAAAAACGTTTGAAAATAAAACTGTGTCTAGTATAAAATATAAAACGTAACTGCATTACTTCTAAGTTGGCTGTATGCTCTTATGTAAGCAGGTTAGACTAAATATATGAAAAATACAGGCCCCATAGGAACTCATTTAAAAGTGAGTATTGTGCTAGATTGTACAAGTATTGTCCATGGTGTCATTTTACGAGGATGGCCACTGCACCTCTCATCATTATTATGGCTTTTTCTATACCTCCTGATTACTTCTGCAACTGTCTTTAACTGATTTTTAATTGGTTGCCGATCTTCCAGTAAAAATTTTCCACGTTTGTGAAGTCTCTCAGTCAGATTTTTCTGATTGAGAGACAGTCCTTATTCATGTGGAGCCATGACTCAGACTAAAGACAGACACAGCCCATAGTGCCAAAGCTGAGAAAGTTTTGGTATTTACAAGTGATTTTACATCCATGTCCATGCAATTAAGTGAAAACAAACTGCAGTGCCTCTAATGGCCACTTGAGGCTGACTTAAAAAGTGAGTCAATCCCCATTGGCTCCTGTGCTGAAATGCCCAACTTAACAAAAATAAACATTTTTACAGCCTTGTATAAAAATGGTTCTGATCTCTATAGGTGATTTTCCCCTTTTTCACAAATACAGGAGGGGATTTTTTATTTTCTTTTTTAAACACTCACCTCTTTAAATTGTATGAAGATTTTAAGTTATACATTATTATGGGCATGGCTGCTTTGAGTGACAGGTTGGTGGTAGACGTCACCTCAGGCAGTCGCTGACTGGACCTTTCAATCATGTTTGTACATGTCCATTTTTTTAAAAAGTCAAAGACATTCAATGCTGTTGTTGCCCTTCACTGTTGCTGTGTTTATGTTATGTTGATTTATTTTTTTTAATACTTTAGAATTAAACCCTGTAAAAATGTGCTGTGCTGCTTTGATGCAGGAAGTCCACTAGTGATCACTAGTGAACATTCCAGGCTGCAGTTGCCTAGGTAACCCTCTAATGTATTTACCACCTGCTCATATGTCAATCAATGGTAACCTGAGCTCTCATTGGTGGTCGCTTCAATTGCTTGCTTTGAAGCTGAGAAAAATTTAACTTGGCACTCACCCACTTTGTGTCACCAGCAGTTATTACTCCCGTAGTCGCTTGAAGTCGATGAATGTCATTGACTTTCTGTGGTCTCTGCTTGCCACATCCCTGCTAGCCGCTTCCTGTGTCGATGCCCCTTTAATCAAGGAGTTCCACAGGGTTCTGTGTTGGGACCAATATTTCTGAAGCAGTACATGTTTTCCTTAGGTAATATAATTAGAAAACACTGATTGTAATTCCATTGCCATGCAGATGATACCTAGTTATATTTATCCATGAAGCCAGATGTCACGCAAATCAATTAGTACAGACATGACTTAAAGACATAATGACCTGTAATTTCCTACTTCTAAATTTGGACAAAACTGAGGTTATTGTATTTGGCCCTAATCTCTGAAACACTAACAAGATGTTTAAAAAGATACTTACTCTGGATGGCATTGTTTTCCCCTCAGGTACTATTGTGAGGAATCTTGAAATAATTTTTGACCAGGACATGTCCTTTAATACACCCATTAAACAAATATCTAGGAATTCCTTTCATCCACACAGTATTGCTAAAATTAGAAACAGTGATCCTGAAAAACTAGTTCATGCATTTTTTATTTCTAGGCTGAACTATTGTAATTCATTATTATCAGGCTGTTCTAAAAGTTCCCTGGAAAGCCTTCAGTTGATCCAAAATGCTACAATGAAAGTACCAACAGGGACAAGAGAGATCATATTCCTCCCATATTATCTTCTCTTCATTGGCTCCCTGTTAAATCCAGAATTGAACTTAAAATCCTTCTTTTCACACAAAAAGTCTTGAATGATCAGACCCCATCAAATCTTAAAGACCTCATAGTACCATATTATCCCAATAGAGCACTTTGCTGTCAGACTGCAGGCTTACTGATGGTTCCTACAGTTTCCAAAGGTAGAATGGCAGGCAGAACCTGCAGCTATCAGGTCCCTCTTCTGTGGAACCAGTTCCTAAATTCGGGTTTGGGAGAGACATCTTCTATACTTTTGCAATTAGGCTTAAAAATTTCCTTTTTGATAAAGCTTATAGTTAGGCCTGGATCAGGTGACCTTGAAGCATCCTGGGGGAATTCTGAAGAGTACAATATAGGAACATTTACATGTCCCTATTGTACTTCTAACTACTTGTACTTGTATTGTACTTCTAACTACTTGGTCATGTAGTTTATGTTTTGTCCTATATGTTTGAGGAATCTCTATGCTCTCCTTTTTTTTCTCTTTCCCCTTTTCTCTTTCTATAAATCTGCTTCTGCTGGAGGTCTTTTCCTGTTAACCAGGAGTTCTTCCTCCCCACTCTCACCAAGTGCTGTTCATAGGTGACTATATGATCCTCTGGGTTTTGAGAATCCTGGAGCGAGGGCAATATGTAATAGTGAAGTTAAACTTCCCAAAGAACAGAGAGCACTGCATCTGGCTGGAGTTTTGCAGATTAGCTGACTGGATGTAGACAAGGTTTTGTGATCTGTCAAACAGCTGTCAAGTTCAGCTTGTTGATTGCAAGAAGCCAAACTTCCAGTGTTGGATACAAAGTTTTTCCAATAATTAGGTTACCTAATCCCATCAGGACAAGCAGCATTTGAAAGGTGTTGTGATGTTGTTGTGGTGTTATTCCCTTCAGAGTCACATGTACAAATAAACTGTCTAGGTAAAGGCAGAGCTCAACAGAATGCATTTTTGTGCCAGGAGGGTTTGCTGATATGACTGATCTAATGTCTTTTGATCTGTATGTTTTGTATATGTGTGTGTGTGTGTGTGTGTGTGAGTGTACTTTAGAGTGAATTTCACCATTTGCAAATGTTAGGAGTGTTTCTAAAGGATGCCGTTTAGATAATGGGAAATACTCTCTGGATGTTGGGTCTGTGTTCAGAGCCAGATGAAGCTTGGCACTGCCTAAGGTTCTTTTGTACTTAGTTTCAACATTGAAACATATGGCTGACAACAGCTCATTCTTTGGTGGTGAATCCTTAAAGCAAAAGATCAGTGACCAGGTGATCTTAGTTCAGGTTTTGGTAGGACTTTTCCTTTGCATCAACTCTATGTTGATCACAACCTTCTTTATGAAGAATACTTTTTACACGACCATGCGCTACATCCTGTTTGCTGTCACATTACTGTCTGATTGTCTGATTTTAATTGTGACAAATCTGTTGCTGATCTTAAGCTATTTTCGTTTTTCTATGCAGATGTGGTTATGTGTTATTATATTTGCAGTGACATCTGTGTATAACTTTGTCACACCACTTACTCTGACAGCAATGACCCAGGAGCGCTACGTGGCCATTTGTATGCCTCTGCGTCACGCAGAGCTGTGCTCCACATACAGCGCTCTGCGAGGCATCCTCATCATTCACGGCCTCAGCTCTCTGCCCTGTATTGTTACTCTGTCAATCTTCTTTGCATCTGTATCCTTAAGCTTCTTCAAACAGTACAGGGTCTGCTCTGTGGAGATGTTCATTTTACACAGTTGGCAGGGTCATCTTAGGTCAGCTATAAGTCAGTTTTATTTCTTGATTATGTGCATCGTCATTGTTTTCTCCTACATTCAAATAATGAAAGTAGCCAAAGCTGCATCAGGAGAGAATAAAAATTCAACACACAAAGGGCTCAGGACAGTGATTCTTCATGCTTTCCAGCTGTTACTGTGTCTAATCCAGCTGTGGTGCCCATTCATAGAAGCTGCTGTCCTTCAGATTGATTTTAAGTTGTATGTTAATGTCAGGTACTTCAACTATATAATGTTTTATCTCACTCCTAGATGTCTGAGTCCTCTCATTTATGGCCTCAGGGATGACAAATTTTTCCTTGCACTAAAATATCACATTCTCTGTCCCTTACACAGGAACAAATCTATAGGGTTTTCTAATTGACAATTAAATCTATGTTTCTGCAAAAAAATATTTATTTGTTAATTAGCATAAATGTTTCTACTAGAATTAGTATATTTAATGAGCAAGTAGGCAGTATATCTTCTCTTAGTTCAAATCTCCAGCATGGGATGACACACTAACAGCTCTATGCTGAATACAGTGTTCAACCATTAACATCTAACTGTAGCTCACTATGATGAGAAAGCTGTTTAATCCAGTGCAGCTTGGGTACCATGGAGGCCTCTGATAAGTCTCAGTTGCACAAAATTTAGATGTAAAATGTCAGAGTTGATGATGGCCTGAACTGATGTGAAATGATCTATTTTCTTTATTAATACTATTTCTATGTAATTTTATATAACATGTTATAAATGGTTCAATTAAAAAGGTCATTGCAAACAGCTGAATAATTTAAGTGCCACAATATCATTTCGGAGGTCTGGGAGTGCCTGTGGAGTGGCAAACCAGGGTACTGGTTCCCATTTTCGAAAAAGGGGGACCGGAGGGTGTGCTCCAATTATCAGTGTATTACGCGGCTCAGCTTCCCAGGGAAAGTTTATTCCAGGGTGCTGGAAAGCATCTACATGAATGTTTCATGTAGATGCTTTCATGTTTCATTTCTTAGTAACTTTTGAATTTACAATAATGGATTACACACCAGTGGGGAATAAATTTTATTATAGTGGATGTCTTTCTGAAAGTGCTGTAACTAAGTTTAAGGATGTAATTCCTCCACTTTTATCCTCTTCAATTCCATGCGCCAACACAATGCAGAGCAGCTACCTAAACTTCTCTCCCACTGAGCGTCTCCTCTTCCTCACTTCCTTTCACTCTCCATGTGTTTATACACCACTTGCATTGAATCCTTAGTTATTATTACGCACTGTCTCTCTCCCATAGTGTGTCTTTTGTCCTGTCTCCATCTGCTCTCTTCTGTTTCTCCTCACCCCAACCGGTCGTGGCAGATGGCTGCCCCTCCCTGAGCCTGGATCTGCCGGAGGTTTCTTCCTGTGAAAAGGGAGTTTTTCCTTCCCACTGTTGCCAAGTGCTTGCTCATAGGGGATCGTCTGACTGTTGGGGTTTTCTGTCTAATATTGTAGGGTCTTTACCTCACAATATAAAGTGCCTTGAGGTGACTGTTGTTGTGATTTGGCGCTATATAAATAAAATTGAATTGAACTGAATTGAATTGAATGTTTCTGTAACTGTTAATCCAACAGTATGCACAAGCTCTTTAATTAAAATGATATTTTTAATGCTAAAATATAATTATTGTTGTTATCCATGAATTTTCAGATTTACTGTTTTGCAAAAAAGCACAAAAAAATAGTAAAGGACATTATTATGTTTTGATTAAGATGCTAAATTACAGTTATTTACTGGCATTCCTGAAGAAAAAAAAGTGGTTAAATGTTATAACTATAACTACAGTAACATATGGTAAATGCTTCAGTGCAGGGGAACTTTACTGCAGCTGCTTTACTGTCTACAGAGTCTCAGAGTTAGAAAGATGTAGCGTAATAGGTTTTAGTTTGAACTGATAATAAATCCATGTTGTCCAGTGATCTCTATATTTTTACAATGCTGACTCACTGATTATAACAAGAATTCAAATTTTCAGAATCTTTGTCTACAAATTAATATGAAAACATACAAAAAAAAGAAAGGACTGTAAGAGAGCTAATGGCTCAGGGTGAAAGCCTGGCAGCAGCACGGGCACCAAGAGACAGGAATGCTCAGGTGGATGGCCTGAGGGCAGGAGCACAGTAAAATTCAGGCTGATGGCCCAGCAGCAGGAACCACAGGGAGATTGAAGAACTTAGTTTTTTTTTAATTGACAGATTAAAACTGTCTTTCACAGAAATGTTTTACTTATTGAGCATTAATGTATGTTATAAATCAAAATGATTATATTTATTGAGCAGGTAATCAGTAAATGTTCTTCTCTCAATTCATTTCCCCCGCATGTAAAATACATGCACCACACAGTACACCACACAAAATAGTTCTATGATGAATACAGTGTTTAACCAGTAACATGCAACTGTATTCCATAATGATGAGAGAGCTGGTTAATCCTGGGCACAGACCCAACACAGTCAGCTTGGACTAATGGTCATGCTTTTTTTTGTTCAATAATTAGACATAGCATACAGGGCATACAGTGTACATACAGTATAAAAGATAGATTTAAATCATTGTGGAGATCACTGTACCTCACTGAAAAAAAAAGGTAATTATCACAATACTAACGCATTAAAAGCTTTTAAGTATCTGATATTAAATCGAAAATGAAGCAGCCAGAGCTTTTTCCATTACAACTGTGGACTGCTGCTACAGCCTTCGGATTAGCATGCAGTGTTTAACTTTCATATTTAACTGCAGTGATTTTGCCTTAATTTTGTTGAGCAAAACAACTGTTAGCTGTAAATTTCCACAAAAGTAACAGGCCAGGTCACCTTCCTTTGTTGTTTTCCTCTTTCATTTGCTAAACCAACGTCCATTTGTTTCATTCATTTTGGAAGTACTGTATCCTCAATACCCAGCTGAGTTTAGCCTGAGACTACCTGCCTCGGGAGTGTAGAGGCAGATGTAACACAGACTACTGTGCTCTACCAATTAAATAATTTTCATGATAAAAAATATATATTCACATTTTTAATTATATAATTTTTTTTAAATTTTTTTACCACCACTGCCTGCTGCCTGATTCACAAAGCACTGGACCCCTACAGTCCCTTGTGACTGGTGGTGTGACTGCTTTTGGCCTGTACGTGGCCAGGCACCATGGGCTAAGCCCTGGCCAACATGCACTGTCCCGTGAGCTTGGTCATTCGGGAGGGGCTCAGAGTAGAACTGTTACTTCTCCACATCAAAAAGAGGCAGGTGAGGTAGTTCAAGCATCTGACTAGGATGCCTAATGGGCACCTCCTAGGTGAGGTGCTTCAGGCATGTCATACTGAGAAGAGGCCCAGGGCACACCCAGGACATGCTATATCTCTCAGCTGGCTTGGGAAGACCTTGTGATCCTCTGGATGAGCTGGATGAGCTGGAGGTCTGGGCATCTCTGCTTAGACTGCTGCTCCTGTGACCTGAACCCAGATAAGTGGCAGAAAATGGACAGATGAATGGATTTTTTTTTTTTTTTACCAAGTACAAATCCAGTACCAGTGGTAAATTAATAAGATGCAATCCTCACTGTGAGAAAGACACTGGGAATCATCCTTTAATGTTTAAAGCAACATCATACTTGACTTAAACACTGCTTTTCTAAGTTTACAAAATAAAATGTAGTAAAAGAAATCAAGAACAGAAATTCACTGAAGTTGTATTTATTAGGTAACAGGATCGAAATAAATAAAATAAGAAGAAAATTGTATTCACATTGTTCACATAATTAAAAAAAAATGTTAATACAACCCTGATTCCAAAAAGGTTGGGATGCTGTGTAAAATATAAATAAAAACAGAATGCAACCCTGGGGTACCAGAAGCTCAAATCAAGAGTCAATAGCAGAATAAGCTGTTGGCAGAGAAGATTTGGCAAGTTCTTCATGGGCGCAACCCACATACTCAACTCTGCTGATCAACCCACAAATGCATTTTCCTTTCAAATGTGGCAACATTTAAAGGGAAATAAACAGGCTTTCCAACGGTATGAGATTTTTGCCAAGAAGCATTGTTACAACAAAGAAATAATCAACCAAACACAAATTTCCGTACTTTTTGTGCTAAGCTTAGATGAAATATCTCCAAACTGTGCTGTTAGCTTCCTGCATGTAATATTATCGCTGCCACTAGCAGCCAGTATGCTTTTGTTGATGTACGGTGTTTTAAACAGGTGAAATCAATGGCTCACCTGTAGATTGACTTGTCATCGATATCTGATGCAGCTTTTCAAATCAGGATTGGGCCGATATCTTATCGATCGGTACATCCCTAAACTAAACCTTTCCCAGACATGAATAAATCAAGCCAAAACATTACATGAATGCATTGTTTTTTTTCTTTGTACAATATACTGGGGAAAAATTTTAAATGATTTTAAATGATTGAGCATTTCCATTTGAAGATAATCAGAGTAAAGAAACAGATATAGAGAAAGGTGAGACAGCAAGTACACAGTTTGTCTTAAGCAGTAAGCTGTCAGGACAGTGCAGGTTTAGGTATTTTACCACACCTAAAACCTGCTGATGTTTGCTGCCACAACACAAATATCATGGAACACAAACCATGCGATGTGCTTTTCTTAACATATTGTAGGAAAGGAGAATGTTAAATAATGTTAAATCTTTTTGTTTTGGTTGCATCTCCATCGAATTGGACAGTAAAGTTAAATTCCTGAACTTAGAGTATCAAGTTAATAAAATACAAGCATGTAGATCATAGTTTTGATAACAAAGGTAACGTCTGTCAGAAACTGGAAAATAAATCAATAGTTCTCTAACTATTGCCTTTCTTTATTTGTTATGTCATCAGACCTCACCAAAATCAACAGGAGATAGCATAAATAATTAATGAACCTATTAACCATCATGTTTATAGAGTTTCATAAGAGCACATTAGCCATAAGAGAACAGTGATGATCAGCTAATGAGCATCACTGTTTGTTTTGAGTCTAAATCCATATGGAGAAAAACAACCTGTGCAATAATCCCCTGTCACCCTGGTGTGAACTGCTACTCTCTAAGTACAGAGACCAGAAAATGACAACAAACTAAATATGAATGCACAACAAACTCCCAGACTCAGAGAGATTAAGTTTCATCATCATAAAAAATGTAGCTTAACAGGCAAAAAGTGTTCGCAGTTAATCAGAATCACCACACCTGAAAGTAGAATGAAAAACAGGAAGTTTCAAAGCCAACAATCCAACCTTCAAACACACACACACACACACACACACACACACACACACACACACACAGTGACTGACTAGCTGCGGAAGTGTTGTACCATTCATACATTATTTGTTCAGTGGAACAAATTATTTGGTTGAACAAACTGGAAAAATTTACTTTCTTAAAATCCATTAATTTCCAGTTCAGTTGAGTTCAGTCAGCTTACATCAAATGCACAGGGATACACTCACTCACTGAGTCAGTGACTGAAGTCACTGTTAAACTCTCATATTCTGTCACCCTTAGTGAATGAACCTAAAAATTCAGTTGTTTAAAAAGTCTGTCTAATAGTACTCCAGGAGCACTGCAGTTCATTGAGAATAACAAATCATGTTGTTGAGATATCTTAGCTTTGCAATTAAGACCAGAAAATGGTGCCAGAAAGGCTTTGGAAAAGCAGTTGAGGTAGTTCAGAGACTGATAAAGCACATTGTAACCTGGCTATAGTGGATTAATTGGTCAACCATAGGATTTATAGGAAGCCAAAATTTAATCCATCCATCTTCTTAGCACTTATCCAACTCAGGGTTGCAGTGGGGCTGAAGCCTTACCCAGCTGTTATAGTGCAACAGACAGGGTAGACAGGTTGCCAGTCTTTCATAGACTCTCACTGGTGTTCCGTCAGGGCAAGCAATGTAAGCAGAGGTTGTCTAGTGAAATCTAAAAATAGATATAAATTAAAACATACCAAAGTGAAAGCGATCTTTCTCCTTTCATCTCAAAAAGTGTTCTGTCACAAAGCTTTGCATTCATCCTTTAAACTACTGCCGTCTTGTGGCAGTTGGCTATTGTCTCTGGAAGCAGGATTAACCTGCTTCACTAAAAATCTGTTTTTCCACTGAAATCTGTATAGGGCCAGTGTCTTAAAGGCATGTCCATGTCCCATTAACAATGGCTTGAGCTTGTCAAGCTGAGAGCCCAGCATTTTTTTCTAGTTGTTGGTACATGTGCATTGTGGATAAACCTCTGGTCTTTGATGGGAACCTGATGGGAGACTAGCATGCTAAACAAGCTGCCGCTGGCTCTGCCTTCACTGCTCTGAGATCAGTTACGAGCTACAGTATGTGTGGAAACAGAGCTAACATTAGCATCATCATCTCTGCTTGCCTTTCTGTAAATGTCACCGCAAACCACTGGCTATCACAGAGAAACAGACAACCATTCACACCTATGGCCAACAAATTGGCTAGAGTACCCAGAGGGAACTCTGGGAGGGTCAGACTCCACACGGACCTCAGCTCCAACAGTGCTAACCACCGCACAACTGTGCTACCAAAAGTGAATACTGACTTATTATTTTTAGAATTAGTTGATTTTATATTGTTTCATTTTTTTCCTGAGTTTTCAGTTACAGTTTCTTTTGGTTCACACACCAAAATTACAAGGTGCATGTTCCATGATTCCACCAAAAAAAAGCAGAAGCTGATATCAAACTGATATCTACTTCAAGGTAGCCTCCTTGTGAACCTCTTAACAGCTCACAGCAGAGCCTTTATTTTTTGATTTCTCCATGACCACTTACAATTGCACATCTTCATGTTTAGGTTTATGAAAAGATTGCGGTTTGGGATAAAATACACCTTTTCACAATGATACCTGTATGTTAGGAAACGTATTCCAAAAAGCCCTCAAGGCCCAATGATGATGCAATGATAATCCTAGAGAGTGACATTAATTATGATTTTGTACGACCAATTATAATGGCATCACCAGACAAACGTGCAAATATGAAGTAGTCTGGAACTTCTCTGTGCCATTTTGAATTTTGAGCTGTTATCAAGAGAGAGTCTACATACTATAGTTTCAACTAAGACCAGAACATGCTGCCAGATACGCTTTAGGAAATTGGGTGAGGTATTACAAAGAGGTCCAAATGACTCTGTATGTAGTTGGATAGACCTGCAAACAAAATGCAGCGTAGTAAACAGACAAATAAATGGCCTAGTGCCTTACCTGGTTACATTTATACTTAACCTTAATAGCAGCTCAAACTGCCAGGAAATAAGGTCAAAAGTAATACTGAACTTTAGGTATCTGACTAGGATGATTCCTGGACACATCCTAGGTGAAGTGTTTTGGGCATGTCCAACTGCGAGGAGGCCTCAGGGTAGACCCCAGCCAAGAGATGGGTCTCTTGGCTGGCTTGGGAACTCCTTGGTGTCCCCCAGAAGAGGAGGAGGAGGCTGGGGAGAGGGAGGGAGAGGGAGGTCTGGGCAACTCTGCTTAACCTGCTGCCACTGCAACCCGGACCCGAATAAGTGATAGAAAATGGATGGATGAATGGATGGAGTTAATCTATAATATTCACAGAGGAAATTTGTCAGAAATATATACTGTAAGTACAGTACTGTGTAAAATGTTTGAGCAACCCATCATTTCTTTATATTTTGTTAGGAAAATTGGAAATAATTCAGTGATTTATTGAAACATGCCAAAATACATGGAAATATAGTATGTAAGGAAAAAGTGTGTACAAGTTTGCGCAATTCTAACGAGCTTGAAAGTCAATATTTGGTATGACCATCTTTATTCTTCAACACAGCCTGAACTCTCTTAGGCAAGCTTTCTTGTTATTTCTTTAAGTAGTCTTCAGGAATAGTTCTCCAGGCTTCTTGAAGGACATTCAAAGCTCTTCGTTGGATGTTGGCTGCCTTTTGTTTTGTTCTCTGTCAAGACGATCCCACTCTGGTTCAATAATGTTGAGGTCCGAGCTCTGGAGAGTCCAATCCATGGCTGATAGTGTTCCATTATGTGTTTTTCTATACCAGTATGCTTCTACTGCATTAAGAATGACACATTGATGACAACATTGATTTGAACCACAAATGCTGAATTCTGATTCATCACTCCATAAGACCAGTTGCCACCCTTCCACAGGACCATTTCTAATGAAGCTTTGTGAAACAGTAGATAAATCAACTGAAGGGCCAGATGCACCTCTCAGGTCCTGCGTCAGGTCTTTGCTGGATTTTTTCCAATTTCTTAAGGACATGCTGTAGATAGTTTTTATGCCTGCTACTTCTTCTTTTGTCCTCCAATTGTCCATCTTCCTCAATTTTTTTAAGGACACACTGCACCCCATACTGAGATATCCCAAGTTTCCAGCTGCTAGCTATTTGGGAATCACCTTGTTGGTGCAAAAATACTATTTAATGCCTGTCAAACTGCTGTCTTTGGCATTTTTTAAAATATTTTCATCTAAAGGAATGGGAAGGAATTATGTGTTTTTGTGACAGACTGCTAGTAACAAAGTGCCTAAAGATACAATTTAAAATTGGTTCTTTGCTAAATTGTGTGTTATACACTGAACACTGGTTCATCCCTTCAATTTGGTGCCTTTTTATGCTTGAATGATTCACAAGTTAGTGTTAAGTGGCTTAACAAAAAAAAACATTTTTCTGAAAATGGTCAGGTACAAGAACTGGCCTGAAAATGGGTGAAAAAGAAGCCAAAGTCCAAAGAAAAACCTTGAAAGACCCTTAGAAAGCCTGGAGAACTAGTGCTCAAGACCACCTTAAAAAATACAAGAAAGTCTGGCTCCCTGGATCAAAATATAAAGAAATGAGGGGTGACTCAAGACTTCTGTACAATACACAGTGCTGTGTTCATCAAAGTACGAGTACTTCTGGTTTTAGAAGCTGGGGATCATGAGAAACATATATTGTGTGGCCGTGATTCATTTCAAAGAATTGGCCTATGCAGTCACAGCTCCAGTCAAGCACTGAACAATTCGGTGAGGAATTTTTTAAAAATTAAATCTTTTTGAGGAAGTGATTCTGGTTATTTGGGACACTTGGGGCACACAAAAGAAAGGCTTTGCAAATTTCTAGTGGAAGCTGTATTGGTATCTTTAATTAGTTTAGACCATTTTAGTTTTGAGGCACTGTGTTTTCAAACAATTAATAATTTGTATTGAGACAGATAAGCGTTGAGGGTTACACTTGCAGACCTGTTATGCAGACTAGTTGTGTATTTGAGTACTTGATTTTTCATGGAAACTATCTCCCGAATGCATTTCCCATGGTAACGTCTTTGATTTGATTTTCCCTCTTGTGTTATAGTTTCCCCTATAAAGAGCAGCACACAGCTCAAAAGAGTTAACCACCTACTGCAGGGATAGTTTGGTAAAATGAGTCTCTGGCGTCTAGTGACTTGCTTATGTTTATGTATTATAGATATATGTCATTCAGTTATTAACATGTATTGTAATTATTTTCCTCAACAGATATTCCATCTGTTGCAACTGTGAGGTTGATAAAGTTGACATTATTTAAGCTTTGTAGCAGAGACATTGTGTGTGATTTGGTTTTAGATTCTATAGCCAGACATATATGTAGATGAGTTCTTGAATTTTGGGTCTGTCTTTATATAAAGTGTCTAAAACCACTGAACACTTGCTTAAAACTGAGAAATATATGGCATCCAATAACTCACTGATTGGTGGTCAGTTGGCAGTAAACAAGCTGAGTAATCGGGTCATCATAGTCCAGATATTTGTCTCAGTGTTTCTTTGCATCAACTTTTTCCTACTCACTATTTTTTTCATGAAGGATTGTTTTTACACAACCATGCGATACATCTTATTTGCAATTACACTGATGTCTGATTCTTTGTTTTTATTAATGACCAATGTCTTGCTCATTTTGAGCTATTTTAGTTTTACCATACAAATGTGGTTGTGTGTTATCATATACATTGCTTTGTCTGTGTACACATTTGTCACACCTGTTACTCTGACAGCAATGACCCTGGAGCGTTATGTGGCCATTTGCATTCCCCTGCGGCATACAGAGCTGTGCTCTACACAGAGAGCTCTGCACTTAATCCTGATCATTCATGGACTCAGTTCTGTGCCCTGCATTGTTATTCTCTCTATTTTCTTTGCATCAGCGACCTCCAGCTTCTATACCCAGGCCAGAATATGCTCTGTGGAAATGTTCATCTTTCACAGATGGCAGGGTCATCTTAGGTCAACTATAAGTCAGCTTTATTTCTTGATTATGTGCATCACTATTGTTTTCTCTTATGTGAAAATAATGAAAGTGGCCAAAGCTGCATCAGGAGAGAATAAGAAGTCGACATGGAAAGGGCTCAGAACAGTGGCGCTTCATGGTTTCCAGCTGCTGCTTTGTCTCATCCAGCTCTGGTGCCCATTCATAGAGGCTGCTGTCCTCCAAATTGATATTATGTTATATATTAATGTGAGGTACTTTAATTACATAACCTTTATTCTTGCTCCAAGATGTCTGAGTCCTCTAATTTATGGCCTCAGGGATGAAATGTTTGTTCAGGCACTGAAATACTACGCTCTCTGTGGCTTATATACGAAACATTCAATAGGTTAAATTGATGATTTAGTACAATGTTATTCTAATAGAAACACTCATAGGTTTTCTGGGATTCTCAAAGTTGTACCAATAAAAATAGCCAACCCATTCCCTTTGCTGGCATTATATCAAACTTGTGCATAATATCTGAGCCTTTTCTTCCTTTCGTTGTTTTTAATTTGGCAACAGTTCACATTAGCAACTGTTGTGCGTAAACAAAACTTGCTGTACTTGTGATTGTAACGTCTTCAAACAAAGAAAAAATATTTAGTTTTTTTACAATGAGAAATATACTAAAAATAAATGTGGTTATGCTGCGCACATTGAATGTGTGTCTGTATGGTTAATAGTGCAATGTCCATTGCTGTTTGAAGTGTTTTATCGAACACTGTGCAACAACAATTTTAAAACCCAAAAGTGGTTTTACATTTTCTGACTACACTTGTATTTGGGTAAGGTACACTCTGCCTTTTGGTGAACCATTCTTTGCACACATCAACCCACCCATTTTAAGAGGTGAAAGGTCATGACTGAAAAATGTGTTGGCATCCACTGATGTTTGACAAAGGTTATTCAAATTAAATTCAAAATACAAAATACTTATCCAAAGCCTAACAACCTCAACAGCCTCTCCTACCCCAGTGAATGCTTCACTGCTATTACTAATCGGATGTCTTCAAATTCCCTCAGTCTAGATCCTGGCAAACTGAGGTTCTTGTGTTTAGCAATGACAGCTTTTCTAACGAGGTCAATCATTATAGTGGCCCCCTCGCTAGCAATATCAAATCTGCTAAGAACATGGGTATTATTTTTGACCAGCATTTGAAATTTGAATCTCACATCTCAAAGCTCATCTAGTCTTGTTTCTTTTATCTAAGAGACATTGCAAAAATCAAACCTTTACTGGCACCCAGTAATCTGGAACTTTTAATATACACTTTAATTACTTGTGGTTTATCCTTCTTGTTTTTTAAATAATTAAATTTAAATAATTCAATTTAAATTAAATTAAATTCAGCTATACCTCAGAGAAGTAGGAGTTTGTGAGAATAGCAGAATAAGATTATAAAATCCAGGATTAGACCAAATTTATTGATTCATTGTTGTATTACTGCATTTTACTGTTAAATCACATTTTTAGATGTTACCTCCTGCATCTGAGTATATAACCTGCACTTAAAGTAAAGGTTTCCTTATTATATTATTCCTATTATTACTCCTTATATTGCCAGTCAGGTCCATGGATATACTGTACACTTCCAGCTTGAAAACTATCCATTAATTAAGAACTGTTACATCTGGAAGGGAGCTGTCATTAACCAAAGTTTCTTTGGGGTTGGTGGCTCTAATGAAACAGTAGCAGGGAAGACTTTGGGAAGTTGAAAGATGTTTGTTATCTTGTCAGGTAGGCTAATCTTACCACTTTAATATGACGGCTTAACTGGGACCCTGTACTGGAGTGCCCACATATAAATACAGATACACACACAACTACTTAGCCTACTTATACTATTATAGTTTATGCTCAATTTCAGTGAAAGTGGGTGTTTTAAGATTTTATGATATGATAAAGATAATTATTTGAAAATTTCAGCTAACTCTGTACCTCATTCTCTGTTTGAAAAGTCTAGGCATTATGTTTTGTGCATTTAGCCTTATGCATTTGTTTGTTGTATAGAACTGGGTTTTGCTTAATGAGTAAGTTTTGCCAGTGCGCTATGTCATAGCCAAAGCACAGTTAGTCTAACTTGCCTGAGCGGCCTTGACAGAACGAATGGGGGTTTTCTGACGCAATGGAACCTAGTCTTCAAACAGCAGAGAAGAACTTATGCATCTGATAGCTCAAAAATAGCTTTTTTGGTGGAGCTGCTGCTGGGACGGGCCTTGAGATGGGCACAGGCGGTTCTGAAAACTAACCCCAATCTCTCTTTTATAGACTTTATCTCCAAATTCAAGTGTTTTTGATAAAGGTTCTACCCTCGACGCAGCGTCTCATAAGCTTTTCAATCTTCGGCAAGGTAGGAGGAGTGTGGCTGATTTTTCTGTGGATTTCTGGATATTGGCTGAAGAAGTGGGGTGGGAGGAGAAGACCCTCCGAGGAGTTTTTCATCAAAGCCTTTGTGATGAGTTGAAAAGGGGATTAGCTGCAAAAGATCTCCCAGCCTCACTTGATGCATTAATTTCCTTGTGCATTAGAATGGATGACCACATTCAGGAGTACAAGAGGACTCTGAACTACAACTCCCATGGTTCATCTGGCCGAGCGGTATCCTGTTCCGGGGAGGTTGCCCCGGAAGAACTCGGCGAAGAGGAAGTGAGTCTGAGGAGAGTGATGTGCAACCCATGCAGCTCGGCCAAGCCCGTCTCTCGCCTTCCGTAAGAAGGAAAAGACTGGCCACGGGTGAATGCTTATACTGTGGAAATAAGGGACATTTCATTAATTCCTGTCCAGTTTGGCCAAAAGGCGGAGCCCACCAGTAAGGGTAGGGATACTGGCGGACAAAATTAACCATGAATCTTCTCTACCCCGTCTTATGGTCCCAGCTAAGTTAACTTTCAACACCTGCATACATTCTCTCCAAGCACTGGTGGATTCCGGCACTGAACAAAGTTTTATTGATCACACATTGGCACTCTCCCTGAACCCTTGGAAGTGTCCGCATTAAATGGTGCACGACTCCCAGATATCCCCTACGAAACTCATCCGGTCTCTCTTTCGCTCTCAGGCAACCATGTTGAACAAATCAGTTTTTTTATGTTTGAAACACCACACACTCCTTTGGTCCTTGGTCACCCCTGGCTAAAAACACATAACCCCAACATCGATTGGTCCCGAAACATTATCACCGGTTGGAGTACCTGGTGTCATCGGAACTGTTTAAAGTCTGCCTCACCTTCTAAAGACTCTGACTCCCTATCCCCTCCATCCGAACCACCTGATCTCTCTTCTGTCCCAGAAGTTTATCATGACCTTGCCGAGGTGTTCAGGAAGGATCTGGCTCTCTCTCTCCCTCCTCATCGGCCATATGACCATAGATCTGCTTCCCGGAGCACCTATGCCAACGAGCAGACTATACAGTCCAACTAAGCCAGAGAGAGAGGCAATGGAAAAGTATATTACAGACTCCCTCACTGCCGGGATAATTCGTCCGTCTTCTTTCCCCCTGGGCGCAGGTTTTTTCTTCGTGAAGAAGAAAGATAAGTCTCTCCGACCCTGCATAGACTTCAGTGGCCTGAACAACATTACAGTTAAAAACAAGTATCCGTTACCTCTGTTAACTTCTGCTTTTGAGCTCCTACAGGGGGCTACCATCTTCTCCAAGCTGGACCTGCGTAACGCATACCATCTGGTTAGGATACAGGAGGGGGACGAGTGGAAGACAGCATTCAACACACACCTGGGACATTTTGAATATCTGGTAATGCCATTTGGACTAACTAATGCGCTGACTGTTTTTCAGGTACTCGTGAATGATGTCCTCTGAGACTTCCTCAACTGTTTTGTCTTTGTTTACCTCGATGTCATCTTGATCTTTTCCAAGTCTCTCTCTCAACATGAATCCCATGTCTGGCAAGTGCTCCAGCGTCTTCAAGAGAACAAACTCTCTGTTAAGGGAGAGAAATGCGAGTTCCACGTCGAGTCTGTCATTCCTCAGCTTCATCATCGAGAATGGGCAAGTCAAGGCGGATCCGATGAAGGTACAGATGGTAGTGGATTGGCCAGTTCCCTCCAACAGGAAGCAGCTCCAATGCTTCTCAGGGTTTGCCAGTTTCTATCGCCATTTCATTCGAGATTTCAGCAAGCTTGCTTTACCGTTAACCTGTCTGACTTCTCCCAAGGTTGTTTTTCAGTGGGACGTTTGACGCTCTGAAGAAGCGCTTTGCCTCTGCTCCGGTCCTCGTCCAACCTGATACAACCAAGCAGTTCATCGTGGAGGTGGATGCCTCAGATTCTGGAGTGGGTGCGGTACTCTCACAACAATGTGAAGGTAAAATGCATCCCTGTGCCTTTTTCTCTTGTCGTCTTTCCCCAGCAGAGTGCAATTATGATGTTGGGGACCGCAGCTGTTGGCCATCAAAATGGCCCTAGAGGAATGGAGGGACTGGTTGGAAAGAGCAGAGCATCCTTTCATCGTCTGGACTGATCACAAGAACCTGGCTTATCTCCAGACCGCCAAGCGTCTAAACGCTCCTCAGGCCAGATGGGCTTTATTCTTTGCCAGATTTAACCTAACCATCACTTACCGTCCAGGTTCCCAAAATATCAAACCGGATGCTCTGTCTCGACAATTCTCCACCACGACTCCTCCACTGAAGAAGAAACCATTCTTCAGCCTGCTTGCATCATCGGTGCCCTAACCTGGGAAATAGAGTCTCTGGTCCGAAATGCTCTGCTGGATGAAGCTGACCCTGGAAATGATCCACCTAACCGTCTCTACGTTCCTTCACAAGTTCGCTCTCAGGTAATACACTGGGCCCACACTTCTAAGTTCACATGTCATCCTGAGATAAACTGCACAATCACCTTCCTGTGACGCCATTTTTGGTGGCCTGCTCTTGTTAAAGACGTTGGTGAATATGTTTCAGCCTGTTCTGTTTGTGCCCAAAACAAGTCCTCTAGTTTACCCCCTGCCGGACAACTGAGACCTCTTCCGACCCCCGGTTGCCCTTGGTTGCACATCGCTCTGGATTTTGTCACTGGACTTCCATCTTCCTCAGGTAACACAGTCATACTGACTATCATTGATCGCTTTTCCAAAGATGTCCATTTTGTGGCTCTTCCGAAACTCCCCTCAGCACTAGAGACTGCCCACTTTCTCATGGACCACGTCTTCCACCTGCATGGTATCCCGTTGGACATCGTCTCTGACTGTGGACCCCAATTCACCTCCTGTGTGTGGAAGGAGTTCTGTGCGGCACTAGGAGCCCAGGTTAGTCTCTCTTCTGGCTTTCATCCCCAGACTAATGGGCAGGTGGAAAGAACTAATCAGGAGCTGGAAGCTGCCCTTCGATGTATCACCTCCTCCAATCAGTCCACCTGGAGTTCTCAACTGTCCTGGATCAAGTATGTTCACAATTCCATGACTTCCACTGCAACGGGCCTCTCCCCCTTTGAGTCTTCACTGGGCTATCAACCTCCACTTTTTCCTGCTGTGGAAGGTGAGATATCGGTTCCTTCTGTGCAGCACCACTTAAGGTGATGTCGACGGCTCTGGAGATCCACACGGTCAGCTCTCCTCAGAACCAAGGAACAGAACAAACATCTGGCTGACCGCCGTCGGATTCCGGCCCCTGTCTACCGACCTGGTCAGAAGGTATGGCTTTCCACTAAACATGTTCCTTTATGCTCTGAGTCCAAGAAACTGTCCCCCAGCTTCACTGGCCCTTTTTAGATTGAGGCCCTGGTAAACCCTGTTGCTGTCCGCCTCAAGCTACCCTGTAATATGAGGGTCCACAATGTGTTTCAGGTCTCCCAGCTTAAGCCTGTTCGGCCCAGTCCATTGTACCCTCCTTCCAGGCCCCCTCCACCCACCCGGGTCATTGACGGCCAGCTGGCCTATTCCATCACTCGGATTATGGATGTTAGACGCCGGTGTAGGGGTCTTCAGTATCTTGTGGACTGAGAGGTGTATGGCCCAGAGGAACGGTCCTGGGTGCCACGGTCTGCCGTCCTGGACAGGCCGATGGTCCGGAATTTCCATCGCAGGCACCCTGACAAGCCTGGTGGGTCACCGGGAGGCTCCCGTTATGGGGGGGTAGTGTCATGGTCCCCTGGTCCTCCTGTGCTGGCTCGCCTCTGTTTCCTGTCTTCTCTCTTTTGTTCTTTCTCTCCCTCTCCTCTGTGTGTGTGTATGTTTGTTTGTGGTTGCCTCGCTCTTGTTTGTTAGGGGAGGGAGTTGTCCTGGGTTCCCGCCCTTTGGCTCTGCGTACCTGGAGGTAACGAGATCACCTGGGCCTAATCATCTGTTCTCCTGCCACTATTTAAGATGGCCGTTTGCTCTGAGTCTTTGCTGGATCATTACACTGACCACAGTTAGTGAAGCTGAGTATAATGAATTCAATTCAATTCAATTCCCCTCATCCCCAACCGGTCGCGGCAGATGGCTGCCCCTCCCTGAGCCTGGTTCTGCCGGAGGTTTCTTCCTGTTAAAAGGGAGTTTTTCCTTCCCACTGTTGCCAAGTGCTTGCTCATAGGGGGTCGTCTGATTGTTGGGGTTTCCTGTCTTTTCTGTCTAATATTGTAGGGTCTTTACCCTAAAATATAAAGCGCCTTGAGGC
>VUQI01006572.1:0-12029 GCA_015106735.1 Paratilapia polleni
CCTTGGCATCATGCTGAATGGCACCCTGTTGCAGCAGCTCCCTTTGTTGTTTTTTGATTTTTCAAATTTTTATTTCACAAGTCTTATAAAGTCAAGTTTTTAAAGTCAACTAGTGGTTTTTCTTTGAGTTACACTCTTGGCAATGGAGAATCTTCACCAGCTAATTGCACTCAGTTCTACTGCCCAAAGCAAGACCTGTAATCCAAGAGGAGCTACAGAAGAGACAAGGGGATTCAGTGCTGGAACTGTTCCAGGGAATGTGAGGTGATTGGACAATAATGTGGATGAAGTCGGTAAGCTGATTAAGAACAGAGGAAAACAGTGAGTGTAGTTTGATGTGCTCCATGCAGTGTTGCACCGAGACTTTGCCACACAAATATTTCCAAGTCCTCAGTATGACCGAATCTTTGGGAGGATAGGGATGTTAATCTGTGCAGTAAGAAGAAATGTGGAGGGATTGCACTAGATGTGATTGAAAAATGGCTGTTTTGGCTGCTGTAACAGAAGGATTTCCCAACTTTTGCAATAAAGTATTTTTTTTTTTATCTTAAAAGCTTGTATGCATTGCATAAATATGTTTAAATATACTAGTTATTGCATAGTTATTGTACATAAATTAATTCCAAAGGATTCAGTGGGGCCGTACTGATCAAATTTTTCATGGAATTGGAGTTTAGTTAGGCTGCTGTGATCCAAATACATTCTGTTGCTCATGCAGACACCTGGAGAATGGCCCTCCAGAGCCCTCCTTTGAGGAGAAGAAACCCCGGCCCTTCGAGCCTGGTGAGCCTTTATTTCAATTATTAACCATTACTTCATTTACATCTTTGTCTACAATGAGCAATTACATCTTGTTTTGCAAGCAGTCTTAACACTCCTGCAATAAAGTGCCTAAAATCCTCTAAACCAGTTTTGTAGTATTCTTTAATTTTCTCCAAAACTTTTCAGCACTGTAAAACCCCAGACAAATCCATAATTTTACTCAATGTAACATTCGCATTTCGTTTTGGTTGCCTGTTAGCAGCATCATATCCCCTTTACGCCACTATGCTGTGTGTAGGAACATTTTAATATTATAACAACTTTCCACTCACTCATAAAGCTACTTTTATCTTTATTATTTTAACTACTGATAACAGCACTGAGCTACTCCACTCAATTCACCACCACTGTTAGCTTCAGTAGCTATAGGGGGAGGTGGCATTGGCTTATGTTACTGACTGAATGACACAATGTGGATACACGTGAATAAACAAAGCATGATACAACTCCAATACATACTCCATGTTCATCCATGGACATGTTTTTGATGATTTTCAGACAAAAAGTCCCTTAATCTCACACTACTTCACAAAATCATCAAACTACATCTTTTGTTCATATTATGATTAAGAGACCCGTAGTGGCAGAAATTATGTACTATATATTTAAAGTAAAAGGAGTTTACAAGTGAATTAAATTGCGTCTAAAACGAAAATATAAAATAATTTTTAAGAATTTTCTTATAAAAGAAAATTATCTAGACCCTAACAAAGTGACATGTTTTACCTTGCTTTATTCAGTGAAACTTTCAAAAAGAAAAATAGAAAATATTGAAAATGGAAGATGCACTGTTCTGTTAGACTGGCTGTTTGAACCTCTCTCTGCTTGCGTTCCTCAGGTGGATCTACAGAATCCACCAGTGGGTCAGTCGCAGGTGCAGCACATACTGGCCTGTGCCCCTTCAACACCAGCAAAACACAACCATCTGACTATGACATTCTGCTTCCCCAACAAGGTAGCCCACCCCAAACCCCGCCTGTACCTCTTCTCACTCAGCCACAGCTTTCTGTGCATCTTAGCTGTTTTATGCTGCCTGTCTTCTCTGTGTTCCTCCTGCAGACATGACAACACGCCTGTTGTGGCCTGTGTCCTCCTAAAAATCTTGTATAACTCAATGTTTTTGTCCACTAAGCACACCTCATGTGATGCACTGATGGATCTTTAATCACAGGATTTTTATTCTGTGAAGTTCAGTGTGGTACATTTCAGGAAGATTATTAGAGGGCGAGAGCCATTTAATAAGCCCTGTAGAACATTTGGTGTAGTATGATTTGATTAAGTATTCCGTGTTCGGGCCATTTCACTTCAACTGTCAGAATTTCATTCTAGCAATCCCACATGCCACATGCCCCTCATTTTTAAGTATTTAAAACAATAGCACAGCCTGATCCTTTGTCTTGTCATGAGTTTGTAAGCCAGCCTTCTTGCACCTCCTTTCCCAATCCTCCTCCTCTCAAACATATCCTCTCTTAGCTTTCCTCTGAAGGGCACCATGCCAGCTGCTCTTCAGCATGTAATCCCATTGCAGTCGCTCACGATTTAGAAATTTTAGTCAGCCACCTCCTCATGGAATAAGTATATATGCTGAATCAGGCCAGAGCAAAAAAAATTGTGGCTTCTGTTGTCTTACAGCATTAGAAGACCCCTTCAACAGCTGCCCTCCATCCCAGCCTCCTCCGCCTCCACCTGCGCGACACAGCTTCACCGACCTCTCTTTGTCCTCATCATCCTCATCCTATAACTCTTCCACATCATCCACCTCTGTTACCACTCGACCATCCAGGCCTTCCTCTGAACACGAGCATTTCCTGTTAACCCCAGGTGAGTTCTCCAAAAAAAGTGAAATAGATCCTTTCATCATGTAACATATCTCTGTGTATTGAGTGTTAAATATATTCTCATCAAATTGCAGAAAATGTTACTCTCTGCATGTCATTTATAGCATTACTTTGTTGAGAGGCTTGTGTGCCTTACTTTCTGTGTCTCTGTTGTCTAGACACAGTGTTTGGCATGCTGAACAGTGCTGCTCCTTTGCCTCCAGCCAAACGGCTCACTGAAAATGTGAAAAGCTCCAGAGGTGGCCTGGAGTACAACCATTTACCACGCAGTCAAGGTAGGGTTACAGCTACCTCTCAGCAAATGCACTCATATGGCTTCAACAATATGTCCAGGTCCTAACGTATGAAAACATGGCAAAATATAGGTGTAACATACACTTACAGAACACTTTATTAGGAATACCATGCTAACGCCATACTAGGTAGCACTTGACTTTGTTTTTGTAAAGATTTTACCACATCCCAAAGGTGTTCTGTTGGATTCAGGTCAGGTGGTAGGGAATTATTGTCCACTAAGCTCACTATCATGTTCTTGAAACCAGTTTGAGACTTTTTCTGTGTGATGTCCTGCTGGAAGTAGTGGTAGACTGTGACCATTGAAAGGATGCAGATGATCAGCAGCACTACTCATTGAAAAAATAATTAATTAATATTAAGAGGCCCAAATTGTAGAAAACATCATTAAATCAGTAGAGGTAGCACCCTCTACAAGTTGGATCCATGGATTCATGCAGTTGAATCCAGTGCATGCAATTCCTTTGTAATTGCATGACTAAGCAGTTGTACAGGGGATCTTAATAAAGTGCTCAGTGGGTTTACAAATGACTGCAAGTTCTGTGGGTTTTAGACCTCAGTCATCTTTCGCTTTGGAACTGGACATATCAAATATAAAAATGGTCTTGAATGGCTTTGAAATTGTGCAGAATTGATTATTTCACCAAAGAAGAAAGGACTATTGGTTCAAAAGGTTATTCTCAAAAAACCCCAAAAGGTATTTGTTTTCAAGATACATGTATGCTCTCATGGACTCCAAAAATCTCATCAACATGAACAAGAAGTCCCTAGCAGCTTTTTCAGTGAAGACAGTAGGACTGTCTTTGTGCAAACAGGCAAGGTTTCTCTAAAACTTAGTGGATTACTAATGGGCTTAATTGGTTTCAGTCTGAGTAGTTTTTATGTCCAAGTAGAAAGGCAGTGGGACATCTGCTTTCTAGATATGAGACACTCCCATTACTTAATGACAAATGTCTGAACTCTGAAGGTGCTGGGAAACTGCCAGCACTTTGATTAGCAGCATTTAGTCTTCAGCCTTCTCCTTAACCTCTAATGACACTCAAGTTTCTGTCTATGTACCATTTTTCACTGATGTGATTTCTCTTCTCTTCCTCCAAGTATCAGCGGACTGTTTGCAGGCCCCCGCCAGGCCACCCAAACCATATCCCAGGAAGATCCCCCCAGAAATACAGCCAGAAAAACCACACAGCCTGGAGTCGGAGAGTGAAGACGCAAAGATAGCCAAGCTGATGGGCGAGGGTTACACCTTTGATGACGTAAAGCGAGCACTGATGATTGCTCAGTACAAAGTGGATGTGGCTCGAAACATCCTGCAAGAGTTTGCCTTAGTGACCCCCAGGCTCAACCTTTAGTTCGAAGAGACAGGTGAAAGGGGAGCACAGCAATGAGAAGCTGTGCTCTAAAAAGGGCTTCTTTATTCTGCTTGGCCTCAGACTGTTGGGGAAAAAAACAGTGGTGAAAGGAAACAGAAATATTTCAAGGGAGACTTGCCTTTTGTTGCCAAACAGAGATGACTATGCACAACAAAGTGGCTAAAACCAAATCACGGCAGAACACAGAGAATAAAAAAGGGGGAAAAAGTGTGTCTGTGAACAATTAAACCTGTGAAAAAAGAAAAGGCTTGTTGTTTACAGTGAGCTTTGCCGGTGCTGGCCTCTGGTTTTCATGCTCCTGTGTGTCTGGGCACTTGGACAGTATGCCTGTTTTAAAGCCCAGATCCTGCTACTGCTGCTGCTGTTACTTTCACATCCTGCCACCATCCACAGTTTAAAGGGCCTTTCAAAATAGTGAGACAATTTCAGCTCATTTCAGCTTACTGCACATTGTTAAAGGGTCATTTCTTTCTTATAACCAGTGGGGGGAGCCAGACTCCACCATTTTTCCTCGCTAACTGCTTCTCTTGTCTTTAGTCCCTCCTGTTTCACCCACTTCCTCCTCTTCCTTCCCTCATGTGTTATTCATCAGAAAATACTCTGTTGTTTGCCCAGAGTCTGACTTATGCCATATTAATTCACTTGTTTTCCTCAGACATGAAGAAATTGTACCACAGTTCTAGAGGAGCACTCTTACTGTACTTTATTTGGGCAAGAAAAGTGGGAGGGCTAATTTTGCTCTGTTTCTGTTCCTAGACCAGGGGGTTCATCAACTGGAGCTTTTTTTAAATTACTTTCTTCATCTGTGGGCAGCCTAAAAAGTTATTTGTTCTGCTTCAGTGACACTCTCTCAGGCCCAGTTTTGTCCTTAAGTGAATATGTGGTGAGAAATGTTTAATGTTTATGGATAATGTTTAATTTCTCTGTTTCTAAAGCCAAGATGATTGTGCCTGTATTTCAGCTCAAGCATTTAAATTACAGGAGCAAGTCTGCTGTGTAGAGCTCAGAGATGACACGCAACCATCACCATCATATGATGAAAATGTCCACATTCCCCACATGGTGGAGGAAGCTCTGTGGCATTTTTCCTCATGTGAACACAGGAGAGAAGAACAAAATACTGCAGAGCATTCAAAACTCAAGACAAGTCATATGCACCATCACAGTGCAAAACTCGTGATGTAAAAAAAAAAAAAATGACCTCATAGTATGGCATCAACTGTACTTCTCCCTAAAGACTGCAAGATGTCTCGTATGTGTCTTATTTTTCCCTTTGAAGTCATGTGACAGCTGTTGGTAGATCTATACCAGCAGTTTGCCATAAGACAGGAGCTTAGCTTCCATGGATGGTAAAACCTAACCATTATTTTTATAGCAACCACAGAGAAGTGGCAAATTAAAGGAAAAACAGCATAAAGAAACTAAGGTGTTGAGGCACCATGATCTGCCAGAACAGCTTTGGTGCTTCTTGACATTGATTCTTGAGTTTCTGGAACTCTACTAGTTCCAGAGACTCAAGTGACTACTTCTTTTGGCATTTTTGATGATGTCGGAGAACATGTTGTTTCTTGGTAACTGTGCACAGCTAACTGTGCAGCACAAACCAAGAGAGAGTGAAGATACACAATAGTGACATAATAATGTAGTAAAAGAGTAGAGGAGAGATGCTCAGTCCATCGTGGGAAGTCCCTCAGCAGCATGAGCCTAGTAGCATAACTAAGCGATGGTTCAGGGTTGTTTTATCAAAAAGAAAAGTTTAAAGCCTAATTTTGAAAGTAGCAAGAGTATCTGTCTCCTAAATCCAAACTGGGGGACATCCAGAGGGACGGGTCTGATAGCTGAAGGCTTTGTTTTTCAAAAGTTACTGAGTTTTGTATTGATTTGCAGTGACCCTTTCCTCCAAGGGAACAAGTTGAGCCAAACCATGCCAGAAAAATCCCCCCATGGCATAACACAGCCACTGGATCCGCTGACTGTGCTTCAGCTTTGTTCCTTTAATTTGTCAAATGTCTGGACTTCAGTAATAATTCCACCTTATAATTTGAGACTTTGTGATTAAAAAAAATGTACTTACCAAAGTAACTGTTGGAATGAGGAATAGGGGACATTATCGAGGTGATCTTCACCAGTTTTTTAAGGACAATCTTTAATTTTTCTTCCATATATTTGTCAAACCACTGTTGAAATCCTTTTTCATATGAACATTTTTCTGTCTTTTTGCAATGTTGCAGAGTTTTCAATTCAATTCAATTCAATTTTATTTATATAGCGCCAAATCACAACAACTGTCGCCTCAAGGCGCTTTATATTTTAGGGTAAAGACCCTACAATATTAGAGAGAAAACCCCAACAATCAGACGACTCCCTATGAGCAAGCGCTTGGCAACAGTGGGAAGGAAAAACTCCCTTTTAATAGGAAGAAACCTCCAGGCTCAGGGAGGGGCAGTCATCTGCCGCGACCGGTTGGGGGTGAGGAGAAACAAACGAGAGCAGAGGGAGACAGGACAAATCAATTCACTATTATTTGGGAACAAACTGCAACAACGAAGAATCAAGGTAAAAAAAAACTGAACTGTCCTTATAAATCTGGCATTTTATCTACTACAATTTCAATTTAAACTGTGATGATTTCTTGGTCATATTTGCTTCCATAACAGTCACAAACTGCATGCTTCCTAACTGCTTATAGCTACATTAAACTAGCAAAGACATTTCTGTTTTACAGAAACACAGGAACACACACACATACAACAAGCACATAACACTGACCTATTTTTATTTCCGCATTTCCGATTTTTCTTGCAGCCATTATTAGGCTATCAAAATAATTTGAGGTGAGGATTTTTTTTTTTCTTCACAGAGGGGCTTTAGTGATTCCAAGCATGAAAACACTCTCTTTACTTGAGTGTTGTGTTCATGTTTTGGAACAAGCCAGGGTTCTTAACAGGATGAGGTTATCATAACCCTGATCAAGTCAAATGAAGTTCCTGTAGGTACCAGGTTAACAAATGGCTGCTGCTTGCATGTAAAAAAAAATGTGAGTGTACCTGTCTGTGTTGCGTGGTCAGCCATGGGAGGAGAATAACACTGTGTGATGGAGACAAAACAGCTGTCAGTGAATGTGCTCTTGAAGACAGGCACCAAATGTGTACTGTTTATTTTATTTATTATTTATATCTATCTGGTATCTGGTCAGTGTAACACATAACCTCTAACCCTATCCATGTCTTTCCATAAAGAGGATGTATTCGCCCCGCTGGACGTTCCTTCCTTCCATTTTCGAGCAGCACTTTAAAGGGGAAAACCACTTTTCTTTAAAATTATTTAACACCTAAGTGAGTCCATAGATAATTATAGATAATGAGCATTTGCAAGGAGGAAGTCTGAACACCAAGACTCTCTATTATCATTCACAATGCAGACAGTGCTTCGCCAAACACCCACAGTACAAATATTAAAGCATGTTAACTAAACAGAGACACATATAGAAAGATATAATTAGATACTGCTAACCAGCTTCATCTCTCCCCTGACAATAGGGTACAAAAATTCTGGACTGACATTCAAGTGCTGTTTTTATTGTGATAATGCTTTTTGTACTGAACCTGCACATGCTCTCATTTTCCCCTCTCACAGACAACAGCACAGTTAATGTGGCAGAAGAGACAGTGACTTTACACCCATATGGAATCACCATACAGAAATTCCAAATTCTCACAGTGGTATCCCCTTTAACTTGAGGCTTCACTTTAGCACTTTTGTACTTGCATCTTCTCAAACTTGAAGGACTCTAAGCTCAGTACTGTCCATTCCATTGGACTCCCTTGTGATGGGGGTAAGAGGCCTTAGGTTGCAAAGCAGTTTTCATTTTCTGATTCCATTTTCATATTAATGTGGTCTAAAAAAATGTATTGATAATATGTAATGCATAGAGTAATGTGCAGTTAATTTATATATTATTCATGCTTTTTCTTGATATGTTATTTTCATCGATAAATAAACAGTCACAAATACTTATTTAATGGTGTGTCTGTGTGTCTGTGTGTGCCTGTGCACCTGTGACGGTGTAGCACAGCTTTTTTCTGACGGTTTGTGTTTAAAATAAACTCTTTGAGCGAGAGGCTTCTAGTGAGTATACAACAAAAATAACAAAGGTGTGTCACCAGTAATTATGACTTCAGGGATCTTCCTTATGCTCACAAGACCCAAGTCAGATCAGGAGGAAGCTTGATTTAAAGGAATGCTGAATGCTGAAAGTTCGTAAAGTAGGAACTTGTCCAGTGGGACAAGTGATACACTAAAAACACAGACATCACTGCTGAATAATAATAATAGTCAACAATAATAGTCCTTGTTAGTAAATGCCATTAAGTATATTTTGCAACTTTCAGCTTCTCCTCCTCTTTCCTCTCTTTCTCCTTCGTGCATGCTTGCCTCACATTCCTGTGTGTGTTTTTTTTCCTCTTCCTCTGCGTTTGAGTGGTTCTGTTGTCTGTGGTCTCCATGGTGCAGAGGAGACTGTGTCAGTCCAGTTTCTTTAGGAGAACCTGCAAGCTGCTATCAATTCAATTCAGTTCAGTTTTATTTATATAGCGCCAATTCACAACAACAGTCACCTCAAGGCAATTTATATTGTAGGGTCTCTACCCTACAATATGAAGTGCCTTAGAGGGAAACCCCAACAATCCCTTTCAGCAGCACTTGGTGACAGTGGGAAGGAAAAACTCGCTTTTGACAAGAAGAAACCTACAGCAGAACCAGACTCAGGGAGGGGCAGCCATCTGCTGTGACCGGTGGAGGTGAGGGGAAACAGAAGAGAGCAGAGGGAGACAGGACAAAAGACACACTGTGAAGCAGAGTTTAATAATGACTAATGAATGCAGTAGTGGTGTATGAACACATGGAGAGTGAAAAGAGGTGAATGAAGAAGAAACACTCACTACATCATGGGAAGCCTCCAGCAGCCAGAGCCTATTGCAGCTTAACTAAGGGATGGTTCAGGGTCACCTGATCCAGCCCTAACTATAACCTTTATCAAAAAGGAAAGTTTTAAGCCTATTCTTAAAAGTAGAGAGGGTGTATGTCGACGGAATCCCAACTCGGCGCTGGTTTTACAGGAGAGGGGCCTGATAGCTGAAGGCTTCTGCCTCCCATTCTACTTTTAGAAGCTCTAGGAACAAGTAACCCTGCAGTCTCAAAATGAAGTGCTCTCTTGTGACAATATTATAAAATGAGATCTTTAAGATATGATGGGGCCTGATTATTCAAGACCTTCTATATGAGGAGAAGGATTTTAAATTCAATTCTGGATTTAACAGGAAGAAATTTAATGAGATTTAATGAAGAGAAACTAAAATGGGAGAAATATGGTCTCTCTTTCTAGTTCCTGTCAGTACTCAGTCCTTGACATCTTCTGGACGAAGTCTTCTTGAAAAAAATTAATTTGCTTAGAGTGGAGGCCAAATGTCAAAAGAAATATTGCGTGTTCAATGTGGAAGGAGTACAACCATTTTGATGTGCTCTCACTTCTGGTAGAGAAGTGAGAGCACATCAAAATGGTTTTGTATTTTCATGTAACCTATGTAAATAATCATAGTCATCAAGTATGTGGATGAGGAGGCAATTAAAAATATACTAATTAAAAATATAGAGGCTTTAATAGAGGTATTAAAAACACAAAAAGTACCAAAATGTACTTCATGCATGACAACGCAGCCAGGATCACCCAGAACAGTCACTTGATATGAATCCCATCTAGCACCTTTGGAACATTCTGGGTCGGCGCGTACGCCAGCTCGATCAAGAGAGCATCTTGGAGCTCACGGTGGGTAGTAGGAAGCTACTACCCACCGTGAGCTCCAAGATGCTCTCCTGCCAGGTGGGATCAGATTCCTGAGAGGCACTTCAACAATCTGGTGACCTCAATGCCACAGAGGGTCCAGGCACTCCTAGAAACCAACTGTGGACAAGCACTATTGATGTTGTGTCAACTGTAGGATCCAGAAGGAAACCATTCCTTCAAACTCAAAGCTTCTGGTGTCTGTCTTCTTCTATACTCAGAACATTTTTTTTTTCTTCATTGGAGCCATTTCATTGGCTATTCATATAGGATATAGCCTATATGAAAATGCTACGTTGTTGCGTTTTCAGATTGTTATTCTCAGGAGGCCAAATACATGGTTTGGGTCTTTACATGAACAAATAATAAAATCTCAGCTATCTCATTCTTAAAAATCCGCTACATACAAGAGATGTACTTTGTTTCAACCACATGATGCTCAGTGAGGTGAATTTCCAGGGAACATAATTTCTGGGCCTTCATTGTGCTCTCTAACAGCAGCTCACACACTACAACTGCTAAAATAGATTGGATCCCACTGTGCTAACACACTCTGTCCTTTTTTTCTTTGTTCAAGGCATAATATGTGAGATTTTTTTTTTCCACAGCACACCATAATCTATTGCAATGCCTTCAATAGTAGATAGTAAGAGGTGGGAGGCAGGGATTTTTTCTTCCCACGCTGAGCCAACATGGGTGATGAAGGGAATGTGTCTGATCAAAATAACTGCTTCCTGGGGGGGCTGAGTTTCTCTGCTTTTACAAGAGACTCCTGGGAAAACAACACTAGAGAGATGGATTGACAGGGACAGCAAAAAGTCTCTGAACCAGCAGGAAGCTCATCTCCTCCTATGCAAGTGTCCTACCCCTAACGGTGCCTTCTCCTAGCGCTGGAGTGGTCCTCAGTTGGGGAAAAACAGGCAAAAATCAGTGATGACAGTCAAGCTGTCATCACACAGGAAAAACTACTAATGAACGCAGAGAACTAGCACAAGAGGTTAAATCACAATAACATCACTGCTGTCATTTTTCTTTGTGTAGGGTTTTTCTCTGGTGTGGGGCCAACAACCAAAATGGGCATATGCAGGAAGAGAGACGACAGTAATGACATGCAGCAAGTGTCTGTACAGCCAGGAGCCGAACCGTGAACACTGCAGTTATGTAATATGCACTATATTAGTATTATTAGTATAGTAGTAGTAGTATAGTACAGGCTATCAGGGCATCCCACCAGCCTCTAGATTTAAGACACTTCCAGTCTTAAGTAGTTCTGACTCTATACTTGGAGGCTTCAAATCTAGTTGGAACCACTGTAGTCTTTCTGATGGGAGCTCTAAAGTGGGCCAAAGCTGTGGCAGTCCTGTCTAAATGTCTGCTGTAACTGGAGAGGAGCAGAAGCCTGCTTCAGTTTATTATTTTGTGTGTTGTGGTAAAAAAATAGGTCTTTACTTGCAGGTGTGGCATTTTGCCCCAGAGATCATCTGTAAGTTGTTTTTAAATACAATGAATGTGGCTGTCTGACTTGGTTAAATAATTAAATGCGTTAAGAACTGTCAGAGGCCGTATCAGTGGCCTTCCATCAGGCAGTGTTTGCCTAGTAATTTTAGTAATTTCTTTTGTAATTTTTGGTATCTGATTAATTAGTATTGTATCTGAGTATTGTTTTTTTGTTAGTTTTTTTTTTTTTTGTTTTGTTTTTTTGTTGTTTTTTTTTTTTTTTTTTTTTTTTTTTTTTTTTTTTTTTTTTTTTTTTTTTTTTTTTTTTTTTTTTTTTTTTTTTTTTTTTTTTTTTTTTTTTTTTTTTTTTTTTTTTTTTTTTTTTTTTTTTTTTTCTTTTTTTTTTTTTTTTTCTCTTATTTGAGA
>VUQI01006574.1:24213-40546 GCA_015106735.1 Paratilapia polleni
CTGCATTGTTTATTAAGGCCAAAAAAAAAAAAAAAAGAGTGGTATTTTTGTTTCCTGTAAACAAAACTGCAGCCGTGGTGCTAGCTGTGTTGAAAGCTTTATAAGCTTTATGATTACATATAAAATACTTGAATAAATTACACAGATACCTTTGTGGTGACTTAAGGCACAGTTTGCCCTGTGTTAGAGGAGGACTTGATTATTATTGTTGCTGCTACTGCCATTGTCAAATCAACATTTCTCTCTTGCTGCCTTTGACCCTTCCTGCTTTCTATATGTATGTAAATTCAAGAGAATGCCTTCTGTACATGCCCAAACTCACCAGCTCCTACCCTCACATGTTAATGATGGGTAATAGTGTCATCCCCAGAGTGTTGTGTCTTCATGTGCCTCCATATGAAAATTGCCACCCCCTACCGTAGTCCTAATACTCATGGGAAGAATAGAAATAATCAGTGAGCTCTCCCACTCACTCTCCTTTAGAAAGGAAACTTTCTATTCTTTGCAAGTCTCATACGCTTTTCTTCCTTTTTTCTTTTTTTGCAACTTGCATCATTGTGCCTATTTTCTCTCTCTGCATCTGTTGTCAGAATTGTCAGTGTATGTTTAAATGTACCATCTCTGTTTGTTTCTGTCTCTTTTTACTTCCTGCTTTTATTTGCTCAGCTGGTCACATAATATCCGCCTCCTCTCTGCTGATTCATATTCTGTATACTTGAATTTATGACCCCACATTTCCATTTTCTCCCTGTCAATCTGTCTGTCTGCTCCTTACTGTAATTCTGCCCTGTTTTGATTCTGTATATTTATTGCTCTCTTCTTACATAAGTATTTCTGCATAACTGTAGTCATCTACTGTATGTGGCTCACTGTTCTTGAATTATATTTAACGTGTGATAACTTGCAGCTAAGTGCATATATTCTGTGCACATATACTTGAAATGAAATGCTCTTTGTTGAAATTAATCTCTATGCTGTATAACTATAGGGCACATAATGAGCTAATATACTAAATGAAATAATGTGATACGCAGCCATGTTTGTGGGGCGGTAGTCTCCCAGTGTTGTTGGAGGGGAGGAATGGGCTTACTCTCTGTTAGTAGACCATAAAATTTATGTCACTATGGATATTTCATTTTCCTTCCTAACAATTACCCGAGAACAGATGTCATGACATTTAAATCAGGTGTAGTGACCCTCAAGCCTTCTAATGCTGAGGCAGTTGCTCTTTTTGCCATTTTTTTCTCATGCAGACACAGAACATACTGGCTATCTCTGCACAAACAGAAACATGCACTATTGATCTGATGATTTCTTTGGTGGAACTGTTCGTTCCTTGACTAAGAGCCTTTCAGGTTTGGGCGTCCTGGTGTGGAGTGTTACTGTCAGCATGAGAGTGGGGCAGCTGTCATCCAGCTACAGTTTCTCATCAACGAGGTAGGTCACAAAAACAGAGAAATTACTTCAATAAGACCAGTCTGTTCTTACAAAGGTAAATTCAGGGAACTCTGTAGGAAAAATATGTATTAATCTGCCCAATATTTCATTTTTGTCTGAAAAAAGTCCACTTTTCTCTGTGTATTAATTAATACAATTAAATCAATAATCCTCACCCTTTCAAAAAGATTTTCCTTCTTTGATTGTTGAAAGTAAGTATATATTAATGGTTTTACTTGTAATTACCTCTGGTATGTAACACACTGCATCACTGAGTATAGCTACAATACTGGGCTAATTTTGCTATTTAAAAACTTCTATTTAGAGTGTTGAAATTTGGCAATCGAAAGCCTTGTTGCATTTTTAACCAGCCTTGTTGATTTCACCATTGATCTTATCAGAAAATACTAAATATTTGCCAATTTAGAACAATATGGCTGCTTGTGTTTGAACATTATTGATGCATTAAGAGTTTGTTGTATTTTATTGAATAAAAAAATAATTTTATCTGAAGTTGTTTTACATCTTGTAACAGCTTAATAGTTGTTTGGATTTTTCCTTTTAATAACACAATCATGGCACAACTCACCCAAAACTTATTCAGCAACTGCTCAGCAAAAGAAACTGTCATACAGCATACATCATGCTACAGCACTGTGCAAAAGTGTTGAGCCACCCCTCATTTCTTTTACTTTGGAAATGGGTACAGCCATTTATTAAAATGTGCAAACATACATGGAAATACAGTATATAAAGCAAAAACAGGGTTTGTACAATTCTAACGAGCTTGTAAGTCAATATTTGGCATGACTAACTTTATTCTTCAACACAGCCTTAGGCAAGCTTTCTTGTAATTTCTTTAAGTAGTCTTCAGGAATAGTTCTTCAGGCTTCTTGAAGGACATTCAAAGCTCTTCTTTGGATGTTGGCTGCCTTTTGTTCCATTCTCTGTCAAGATGATCCCACAGTGCTTCAGTAATGTTGAGGTCCGGGCTCTGGGGAGGCCAATCCATGACTGATAGTGTTCCATTGTGTGATTTTCTATCCAGGTATGCTTTTACTGCATTGGCAGTGTGTTTGGGATCATTGTCATGCTGAAAAATGAAGCCGTTGCCACTCAGACACTTTCCAGATGGTGCTGCATGGTGGATCAAAATGAAAATCTGATGGCACTTTTCTGCGTTCATAATTCCATCAATTTTGGCAAGATCTCCAACACCACTGGCTGAAATGCAGCCTCAAACCATGATAGAGCCTCCACCGTGTTTTATAGATGGCTGTAGACACTCACTCCTGACCTCCTCCATACACGTTGATGATGATTTGTACCAAAATTTTCAAATTCTCAAACTGCTGCCACAGATTTTCAGTCCAGTTCTTGTGTAATTTGGCATACCTCAGTTTTTTCTCCATGTTTCCCTTCCTTAAGAATGGCTTCTTGACAGCCACCCTTCCACTGAGACCATTTCTGATGAGGCTTCAGTGAACAGTAGATGGATCAACTGAAGGGCCAGATTTCTTAAGGATATGACTTTCTGATACTGTTCATCTGCTGTAGATAGTTTTTTAGACCTACCATTTGTTTTTGTCCAGTTTCCTCAAATTTTTTAATGACATGCTGCACACCATGCCGTGATATACAAATTTTTCTGCTAATAGCTCTAGGAATCACCTTGTTGGTGCAAAAATATTATTTTATGCTCGTCAAACTGTGTTATCTTTGGCATTTTTCATAGATTCAATGTCCAAAGAAAAACTTTGACAGACCTTCAGAGCTCCTGGAGAGCTAGGCTTTCTGACCACCACAAAAATTACAAGAAAGTCTGCCTCCTTGGAAGCAAAATATAAAGAAATGTGGGGTGGTTCAAGTCTTTCCCACAGTACTGTGCAGGCCACACTAAAGCATTTGACAAGGGAGCAGGTGAAAGTAGTTAATTGATTCTCAAAAAAACATTTTTGAATACCTACTGCCCTTTCTTATTCATTTAGATTTAGATTTAGATCACTTATGAGAAATGCAGTATTTCATACTTAGTTATGTGTGTTTGGTGTGTGTGCGTTAGCATCTGTGTGGCTGTGACTCAGCAGCTCAAACAAACCCTTAGGGAGATCGAGATGATTTTTAGTGCCTCCCACACACACATACACTCATGTACATCTTATGAATCATCATCGTTACCTGGGAGAAAGCTGCCTGATTTAAACTCAGTTCCCTGAGTTTCTAGGGAATGCAGTCTGACTAATACATGTCATGCTCACAGATAAAATGTGCAGTCTGTTGACATGGTCATGGAAATTTCAGTATTATGTATTTAATGAAGCTACCTGTATTTTGTGTGAATACTTTTCCTTTGTTAATCTCATAAAATGAAACGCCGTGCCTCTGTTATGACAGGGAGCGCTGGTGAGTGCTTTGGCTGATGACAGTGTCCATCTATGGAACCTGAGACAGAAGAGACCAGCCATCCTCCACTCTCTCAAGTTCAACAGAGAGAGGTAAGTGGTTCACACATAACTGCAACTGGTGAGAAAGACCATCTGAGTCAATGTGTCCACCTCGCTCCCACTTTCTTTTCGGTTTTTCTCTCAGTTATTTCTCTACGTGCTGAGTTAGATCCCCACACTTGGTCTGGTGCAACATGAACTGTGGCTTTCTGAGCAGGAGTAGTGTCACAGTTTGCCGCCTGTGTCAACTGTTAGTTTTTGCAGTCGTACTGTATGCAAACAGATGGCATTTCATTTGGCAAATTTGTGTGTGCGCGCTTGCAAAACTGTGCACAGGGCAATGGAAGTGACAGAGAGTCTGATGCTCCCGTTTTCTCTCTCTGTTGGTCTCTAACTAAACACTCATTATTTGGGTCACTTGCTCTGCCTTTGAGGTTTTCCTGTCACTGGGGCACAGGTGTGAACCTACCCAAATACCTGAAGGTTTACACCGGTTTCCACCACACAGGCACACAAACATGTCATAAACAAAAACACAAGTAATGTGAGTGATTTTTTTTTTAATGGAATTGTTCATTAAGCTCAAATCTTTCCTTCACGGGACAAATCCTGCTCTGTCATTACCCTGATGAAGAAAAGCACTCTACATATGAGTTTTTAAGAGCCATTTTGCATGTTATAGTTTATTAAGTGCAAGCTGTGTATACTTTATATTATTACTAATCCTGTTTTAAAGGACATTACACATCTTTTCGCTTGCATTGCCAGTAATCAATTGTGGAGACCTCAGACTGGATTATGATAAAAATCTCTGGATAATGAACACTTTTTTGCCTGTAATTGGTTTGTTATTATGATAATAAAGGTGCCAGGACTGACATCGTCTTCTCAGGGTTGTGTCCAAAGGGGAGAGGGAAGAAGGCACAGAGTAGCAGAGTTCTTAAATTGCTAAAGTCAGACTGTCTGCATACTACATTTTTTAAAATGCAGTTTAAGTTCTGAGACACTAGTACAGAATCACCTCACCTCCAGGAAGTTGGTGTACACCCATCAGAGCCAATCATATCACTGGCCCGTGATCTGTCACTGTGGAAAGTGGTGAAAGGGTTAAACCTCAGAACAAATGATCTGAGATAGCGATGATGTGATGGACAGGTGGCCAGCAGCAGCTTTTAGGGCGGATTGTGTTCTTGTGGAGGCGCTTGACTGCCTCTGACATTTAGTAAACATTGCCGTCCGAAGCAATGACCTCAAGACACAGCATCAAAGAAGAGCAGAGTTACTGCATCTTAAGAGATGTCAAGATGGGAAAGAGAAGCCGCAAAGTCACTTGACGCATTTGAAATGGAAAGACGAGAGAAGACCGTTAAACGAATGCAATAGGAACAAGTGGAAAAAAACTTAAGGAGGAAGTATAGTTAAAGAATTTGAGAGGAAAAAAGAACAAAAAAAGAAAAATAGAGATTAACAAAGAAGGTTATAAGGAAGGAGTAGAAGAGTAGTAACATAATTGCGAGGAGGTCATGAGTTGGAGCATACATTCCACTCATTCATGTTCTACGCCCTTTAAAAATTCAAAAGTATGAATATTTAAGTCTTAATCCACACCTGTAACACGTTGGAGAAAAGTAATTGCTGCTAAAGGTGGTTCTATAAACTATTGAATCATGGAGTGTACTTAGTTTTTCACACACGGCTTCTGGAGTTTGTCTTAGCTTTTGTTAAATAAAAAATGACAAAGTGTACAATGTCAGGTTGTAAGACCTGGTAAGGACTAGATAATTTTTTATTATATCCTGATATGTAAAACCTTAGAACTGACAGAGGGTGTACTTTCTTGTTACCATGACTATATAGTAGATGGCCCCAAACAGCAGCCTGCACAGTTAATGGGACTATCAGGGTTTTTGTTGGACCCCTTTCTCCTCCAACTTTCCTATCACACAGTTCAGCCGAGTGCCATGCACACCGATAAAACTTTATAATCTCTGCCATTAGAGGGTACAAACATGCGTTATCCCTGCTTGGTTTATTTATTTATTTATTTTTAAGTGTACACCCCTTTGTTGCATGGATCATACTTTTTGTAGTTGTCAAAAGAAAGAAATAACATGAGGTTATATTTCCTAATAGAGATCATAGCTTGAAGTGTCATCTGAAGTTAAGAGTGACTGTTCAAGTGAAGCCAAAAAACTGTGTCCAATATTTGTAGGGCCAACATATTGGTCACCCACTGCAGTTCAATCCCATCTTTTTGTCTTAGTTTTTTTTCTTCTTGCCCTCTCTGACTGTTCAAAGCTTGACTTAAACTTGTCAGAGGACAAAGAAGCTGTGAACTCCATCAAGAGAAGGTCCGACTCACCCATCTGCCACTTCAGCTACTTAACAGGGTGCAAATACTAAAAAAATAATAATAATAATGATGGGTGAAAACATTAATACCTATAGAGCTCTACATGAGCTCATAGTAACATCAAGACAATGTTCAACACAAATACGACAGTTTGTGGTTTTAGATTTGAGATAATATGGTATAATGAACAAAATTTCTTTACTGCTGCACTTCACTGCAGTCAGTGGTTACTGCTTAATCTCATGGTGATGACAAATCTGAGATACCTCTGGAAAGTTCCAGCATTTAACACAATGCCACAAATTGTTTCTTTCTTTCCGTGATTATCGAAACACGATAAAATGTGTTAATTAATGAGGGGATAGAGGTGCCAGTAGACAGATTATTTAACTTTCAAGAGAGCTGGGCTTGCTGTTTCTTCCTGCTAAGCTAAATACCTCTTGGCGCAGGCTCTGTACTTAATGCACAGACACCAGAGTGCTATTGATTTAGCCAGCTGTAGTATCTCTCAGTAAGAAAGCAATTACTGCGAATGTATCACCCAAAATGTTGAACTATTCCTTTAATGGATATTTTGGTCTTAGATGGCATTCACTTTCAACAGCTTTCTTGATAACAACGTCAGTCTTTACGACTGCTACCTTTAAAATGATAACTTCACTTTTACTATTGACAAGGTTATAAAGTATGGAGAAGCTAAAGAAAGAGGTCTGCCTATTGACATTGTTGGCTAAGAAAGCAAAGTATATTTGATGACTGATGGTCAAAAAATGTAGTTTGGATGTTTGTCCACTTTTTATACATTTATTTTTATCAGAGCCCTGTAAAATGTTTTAGGTGTGTCAGGAAATTACACGTATCCCAGCTTGTTAGTAAACTGGGGTCAGGGTGCAGGATCTGCCATGATACATTGCCCATGGAGCAGATAGGATTAAGGTAACCCAGAAATCTAACTGTTGAGCCACCACAGCCCACTGCCTGTCATCTTTAGGCCCATCCAAATACTCTAAACAGATCTTTTATTCCTCCCTAATTGAGCCCTGATCAGAATTTGAGTTGATGATTGAAAGCAGTGTTGCAGAAAGCCCTCGAGCGTCAGTATCCGTACACATTAGGCTACAGGGACTAGAAGAGATGAGAGAAAGGAAGAGAGGAGGAGTTGAGACAGACTGGGTCTCAGCCAGAGAGCAGTGAGTCAGTCTGTGGGTAGGAGTGTGGGGGGAAAAAGAAATCCTGCCGAGTCATTCTGGCGTAGGATGCTCTCGTCACCTCCTGGCCTCACAGGAATGCACTGCAGATGTGGATGCTATCATCAGAATAGGGTGATATGATAGGAGATAATGGTGGGAGTGGGGGAGTCTATGCTTACAAAACAAATGACACCTAATCTTTTACTTTCTCCTTGGTAAGATTAAGGAAATTTTGTTTTATAAATAATCCCTCATTGTAGTCTTGATATACTTCAGTGAAGCTGTTTGACAGTCAATCAGGTTGACTTAATAATAAGCCTAAAGTCACAGCCTGTCTTAAAGTATTTTTTATGCCTTAAGATATGCACTTAGGAGTTTGTTGACATTGGGAGTGCGTCAATCAAGTGTCTTAAAAATGCTTGAAAAAATGAATTATTCAGCTCAGCAGTCTTTGCTCAGAGATATTCAACTGATTAAGGCTGCTGCAGGGCTGTTGATTTAGGTTTAATTCCTTCCACAACTTTCTCTCCAACTTCTAACCTTGCACACATACATTAGAAACCTGTGAAGGTGAGGCTGTGTGTGTATGTGCTTGTGCATGTGTATGCAGAATGTATTAGATTAGATTCTTCTTACTTGAGGCCCATGTGTTAGAAATGGCTTTCTAGAAATGCGCTTTCTATATGATGGGCGATTTGTCCCATGTTTAAAAACTATTCAACTGTTACACAACTTTTTTTGGCTGCCGTTTCCTTGATCATTCCAGTCTAATCCAATTCAATCCAAATAATGCCGAAACAAATGCCAGCTACTCAAAAATTCAAAAAGTTTTCGAAAGACTATATTGGCAAGAAAAGCATTTAATAAATCAAGGATTAACTTCTTCTCCTGCCATTGTTGAGCACACCAGAATCATCCCTGTTAATATTATCAGCCACTTCATTAGTTACACCTTGCTAATATCAGGTTGGGCTCCTTTTGGCCTTTGGAATTGCATTAATTCTTCGTGGCGTATATTTGTACGTAGTTGCTGCAGATTTGTCAGCAGCAAATCCATAATACAAAATCTCCCATTCCACCACATCCCAAAGGTGCTCTGCTGGATTGAGATCTGGTGACTCTGGAGACCGTTTGAGTGCAGTGAACTGTCATGTTCAAGAAACCAGTTTGAAAAGATCTGAGCGAATACTCAGGTCGGCTATGGTGTTTAAACGATGCTCAGTTGGTACTAAGAGGCTCAAAGTGTGCCAAGAAAATATCCCCCACACCTTTACACCACCACCACCAGCCTGAAGTGTTAATACACGGCAGGGTGGATCCATGCTTTCATGTTGTTTACACCAAATTCTGACCCTACCATCTGAATGTTGCAGCAGAAATTGAGACTCATCAGACCAGGCAACTTTTTCCACTTTTAGTGAGCTTGTGTGAATTGTAGCCTCAGTTTCCTGTTCTTAGCCTACAGGAGTGGCACCCAGTGTGATCTTGTGCTGATGTAGCCCTTCTGCTTCAAGGTTCAATGTGATGTGCATTCAGAGATGTTCTTCTGAATACCTTGGCTGTAACAAGTTATTTAAGTTACTGTTGCTTTCTTAGGAGCTCAAAGCGGTCTGACCTCTGGCATCAACAAGAAATTTCTTCGCCCAGAGTGTTAGCTCTCTGGGCGATGTTTTTTCTTTTTTGGAACACTCTCTGTAAACTGTAGAGGTGCTTGTGTGGGAAAAAAAAAACTTCAGCAGATCGTCTTGACCATGTCTAGATGGTGTGCTTAAATGGTTTGAGTTGCTGCCATGTGATTGGCTGATTAGGTATTTGCATTAAGGAGCAGTTGAACAAGTGGCCAGTGAGTGTATTTTCAAACATGAGTTTTAAGGTCTTAATATAAAACCTGGCAGGGCAGCAGTGATACATCTTCACTGGAACTAAATCTGCTTCATATTACTGTCTATTTAGCCATAGTGCACCCAGTGGTCTCTGCTCAAGGGTAGCTTAGTAAAACGTTGCTCAGAAAACAAAAAGTATCACAAGATAAAGGTGATTTAGATCAAAGCATTGTAACTGGTGATTTCTAATTACAGGCGGGAACAGATTACTGCATTTGTAAGGATGATCCTCATTGATAGGAATACCACATAAAACCAGGCATTACAAAAGTTGACTTTCTGAAGTGTCCCCTCTCCCCACCATGCTATCATACGTCTACCTCACATTGCAGTTAGTCTCAGAGTTGTGCCATGTAGCAGGTGTCTGTCATTTCGGAGGCAGTGTGCTTGGCCCTGAGCCTGCAACTGGCAGCTGTGTCGTGACCACTTGAAGCTGGAGATTTCACCAGGAGACGCGTGCATGCACAACAAGTGTGAACACAGTGACACACATAATTACAACTGCACAAACAACTGAGTGTGTGTTTACACACACGCAAACACACACAGCAAAATGGACACACACACTCTAACACACTAACAAACTGCAAGCATAATTTGTATAATTATGCTCCTGACACGGCCTCTCAGTTGGCCCTCACATTCTGGCAGTTAACTTGTATATGCTCACATTCACAGATCAAACATATTTATATACAACATACATTTACATACAGTACATGTGTAATTACATTTATTCAAATCAACAGCTGGGTTGCATGGAATATTCAGACACACACACACATACAGACAGACAGTAAGCATAAATGCAGTCATGACTAGAATATGTTTGCATTATACAAAATCATCCCTCAGAAAACCAATGCATGCTCACATGCCAGCCCTCATATGCATGGACAAGGCACATCTGTTTGTGCAGTAGACCGTCTGCTGGATAAAAGGATCCCACAAGTTGTCATGAATGTGTCGTGTTGCTGTTACATTTTCTCTGGTTAAGTGAGTCTGTACAAACACGTGCATCTCTCCCATAATCTGTCCACATGTGAGTAAGCCAGCTTATGCTCTTCCAACTCTGCCTTCTAAAAATCATGTTCATATTCAACTAATAACACATCTGTTGGTGTATTTTACTTGCTGGTTGAGTGAGAATTTTGCCGTTATCTTTAGGCAACAAAGCGCTTGGATAAAGTTTGATAAAGATTTTTTTTTTTTTTTTTTTAAATACTTCAACAACAATTTTAGCCTCAGAACCATATTTGTCAAAACAAATGTGAAGTGTATATAACAGTAATATTGAAGAAAGGCTTATGTCGAAACTGTTGACATTAGTGAACACATGAAACCAAATCAACATGCATTAAGCCACATCATATCCCTGCTTTATGTAAGTGTAACATACAGACCAAGCATAGCAGAGCATCACTCATCAATGTGAAACGTCTGGGTTATATTTATGGTTTGAAGACTTCAGGGAGTCAGTCACTGCAAAGTATTTTCCACAGTATATTAGAGATTTTGATTTTGTTGTGAACCTGCTAAAATTAAAGCTCACACATTCCAGTTTATAATAGTACAGTACTGTGCAAAAGTCTTGAGTTACCCCTCATTTCTTTATATTGTGCTTCTAGGGAGCCAGACTTTCTTGTAATTCTTGAGCAGTAGTTCTCCAGGCTTTGTGAACACTGACCTATGAATCATTCAAGCATAAAAAAGGCACCTAACTCAAGGCATGAATCAGTGTTGTGTCTACACACAACAGACAACTTAGCAAAGAACCAATTTTAAATTCTATCTTTAGGCACTTTGTTATTAGCAGCCTGTTGCAAAAACACACCATTGGTTCCAATTTCTTTAGTTTAATCTGTGAAAAATGTCAAAGATGACACAGTTTGTCAGCCATAAAATAGTATTTTTGCACCAACACAGTGATTCCCAAAGAGTTGTTAGCAAAAAACTTGGCATATCTCGGCATGGTGTGTCCTTAAAAATTTTGAGGAAACTAGACAAGTGGAGGACCAAAGAAGAAGTGGCAGGCCTAAAAAACTATCTACAGCAGATGAACAGTATCTGAAAGTCATGCCCCTAGGAAATAGGAAAAAATTCAGCAAAGACCTGACACAAGACCTGAGAGATGCATCTGGCCCTTCAGTTTATCCATCTACTGTTCACTGAAGTCTCATCAGAATTGGTCTCAGTGGAGGGGTGGCTGTCAAGAAGCAATTTTTAAGGAAGGGAAATAAAGAGAAAAGGCTGAGGTATGCCAAATTACACAAGAAGTGGACTGAAAATCAGTGGCAACAGGTCTTATGGATGAATCCAAATTTGAGATTTGTGGTTCAACTAATTGTCAATATGTACAGAGGGGGTCAGGAGAGAGGTACAACAGTGAGTGTCTACAGCCATCTGTAAAAAATGGCCTGGAGAACTATTCCTGAAGACTACTTACAGAAATTACAAGAAAGCTTGCCTAAGAGAGTTCAGGCTGTGTTGAAGAATAAAGGTGGTCATACCAAATATTGACTTTCAAGCTCATTAGAATTGTACAAACTCAGTTTTGCCTTATATTTCCATGTATGTTTTCATGTTTCAATAAATCACTGCACCTATTTCCCATTTTCGTAGCAAAATATAAAGAAATGAGGGGTGGCTCAAGACTATTGCACAGTACTATATTTCTTTTTTTTTAAGTGAATATGCTGAAGTACACAGCTGACAAAGAAGTGTAACTGATCAAACACTTACACAAACACTTATGAGTTAAATGTTGTTTATGTATCTCTTTGCACATGTTTTTCGTATGGTATAGGAGGGATGTATGTGAAGTAGCCTGGTGCCTCTCCAAAAATGCGAATATATTTATTTGTTAAAGCGGAGCATGGGGGCAGAGAGGGAAGGTGCATGTGTTGTAGTAGGAGCTGCTGCTGATCTCAGTACAGCCCTGGAGCAACAGTGTGAGATCAGCTCCCAGAAGTGAATGAAAAGTTTTAAAATGTTTTAAAATGCTTTAAGCTACTAAACTGCTTTGCCAAGTAAGTTTTGGAGGAGATGCAATTACTGATGTTCACTGGCAACATGCATACCACAAATCCTGGTAATTAGAGATCAGGTTATCTGTTACTTGTGCACAATCTTTCCAGAGTTTCTATTATTTGGTTGCAAAAAAAACAAACAAATGCTGATGCATATTAGTTATACTGAATATGAATGTATGTTTTTGTAATTATGAGGAAGTTTTTTTTAATGTAGGGTTAATAGGGTTAATTTCTTGGAATAGTGTATGGCCCAATTTTAAGTTCAGTTTTTTATTAACTCATCCCTGTCAAGGTACAACCAATTGTAAATGAAAAACCTACTTTATTTTATCTCAATATACTTTCTTGACATATTGCCTCTACTTAATCTGTCTTTGGTAGCAGCAAGTTGACAGCAATTGATGTGCTGAATGACTTCATGGTTAAACTTGAGCAAATCTTTTAAGGAGGAGGAAATCCTTCACCGTACCCTTGTTGGAAATGCTGAACAAGAAGAAAGTGCCATCAAAAATAAAACAGCTTTATTTCTCCTCCTATATGGATGGGTTTCCCAGCTGATGAAACCTGTGGGCTTTGTCTTAAACATACAAGCTACTCAGCTCCACAGGTGTGGCTCAAACCACCGTCCAGAATCAAAAGGATCACTGGAGGAGCTGAATAACCTTGAAATATTAGCAAGCCGGTTTAGCAAGGTTGTACATTACTATTCCTCAGATGGATTGGATGTTGAATTGGAGAATGGATGAAAGAACAAAATGATGAAAAAGGGATGAGAAGATGAATGGATAAGGAGGCAAGGGTTTATAACCTCTCATTAAACTTGAGTCTGATTGATGGATAAAAGGAGGAGATGGGGGGGGTGATAATGAAAAAAAAGAAAATTATGGGTGCCTCTTTGCCCTCGTGTATCCTGTGGGTGTAGAGGGAAAGGGTCTGATTGAATGACTCAGAAATCTCTTTGGTTTGCCACGCTCATCTTGACTGCTTGGACCTGGTGAAGTGGTAAATAATCCTCTCATAGTTTTGCATAATTTATCTCTGGTTAGAATAAGACTGTGAGTGATTTTCGAGAAGCTTCTTATCTTTTGGCTGTCTGCTTTTCTATCTGGTTTTGTCCACCCTTTCTTTTCCTTCTTGTTGTCATTTTGTTCTTTCCTACTCTTCTAACACTCCTTTCCTTCTGTCCACAGAATAACTTTCTGCCACCTGCCCTTCCAGAGTAAATGGTTGTACATTGGCACAGAACGAGGGAACATCCACATTGTCAACGTGGAGTCCTTTATGCTCTCAGGCTACGTCATCATGTGGAACAAAGCCATTGAACTGTGAGTGGCCCTGCCTGATTTTTTTACCCTCTGCTCCCGCCCGGATTTTGTCTGAAATCTCTTTGCCTTTGCTATCTTCTTGTTCTTCAAATGCTGTGCAGTTTAGCATGCATGCTTTATAGGTTTTGTCTCATATGGAGGGATGTCTTATCCAAAGTGAATCACTGATCAATATGTCAAATTAGAGTGAAATTCACAGCACCAACACTGCAGCATGGTTCTTGGGGTCTATTGACTCACCTTGGACACTGTTTAATTAACATGTTACTGGTCAAAAGGTTATTGTAGTCTAAATGTAATGAGATAAGAAAGAATCATTAGTCACTGTATCATTTCCACTCACAGTATCAGATTCCAGGTAGTGAGGGACCTGTCTCTTTGCTGTTTCAATGGATCTGTCAGCTTGACAGGCTCCATTTTGGTTCCCTGCTGTATAGACTTAAATTATTCACTGGAGCATTTTGCTTCATGCTTTCCCTTCATCTCCTACTGTGCATGTGTGTGTGTGTGTGTGGAGACAGAGTGAAAAGAGTAGGAGGGAGGGAGGGGTGGAACAGGTGTCTGCCGAGATCAGTGTATGGTACACACAGACGTCTCGTCTCGTCGACAGTGCTGCAGTGAAGAAAAGACGAGAGTGAGTGGTGGGAGAGAGAGAAAAAAAGAAAGGAGGAGAGAAGAGTGGAAAGGATGACATAGGGCTTTTGCCTGAGGGAAAGGACATGTAGAGATGAAGAGTGATAGAGGAATGGAGTAGGACAGAAGGAGAAATGCAGGTAACAGAGGGCAGGGAATGATCGTCCAGAAGAATGAGTTTGCGCAGATAAGTCAGAGAGGCAGATGAAAAAGGTTTCCAATTAAAGAAAAAAGGGCAAAAAGGGAAGGCAAGGAGTAATAATGTGAGATAGAGAGTAGATATGGATGATGGAGAGGTAGATACCGGGTGGCTTTTGACTGAAGGACAAACAATAACTTCCACTTTTCTTTGCTCAACTCTGTTCCCCTCTTTTTCTCCTTCACCTTCATAATATCTCTTCACCTTCACTTGGTATCCTTTGTCATCCACAAATTGTTTCAGTGATCTCTATTTCAATGTTTATCCAGTGGGCATTAAAAAAAAGACTTTCTGTGAGAAATGTATACACGCATCTCTGGAGCAGAAATAGTTGCTTGATAAGAATATTTAAACATCAGTTTATAGGACATCAGCTGGATGTACAACCAGTTTAATCAGTATAATGTACATGTGCATGTTAAAACATTGGACTGCATTGAAATAGTACTTTCTCTTTTATTCTCAAAATAATTTACACACTCACATACAGATTGTGGTATGTTAATGCAATGGCCATAACCATTAGGAGCAACGTCTTTCCCAAGGACATTTCAGCCAGCCCAGAATGTGGAAATGTGTCACCCTGGTGTCAGTTCCTGTGGGAGCTTTGAAATAAAGTGCATTTAATTTTTGGCATACCTGATTTGAAATTTGACCATTTTAGCTGTCAGGATCTGAACCACCACGGTATGCAGCTGTGTTTTGGTGTTGCTGCACCAAAAATTACAGTTTTGTTTGTTGAGTTTCGAAAAATGTATTATTATTATCCAGAAAACGTAAAATGATATTTCAGCACGGTTATTTTCTGATGTAGTTACACCCTCCTTTCTGCTACATCAACCAAAAAGTTTAAAGTAAAAACTGTACCCTAACCCCACCCTGTCTTCAAAGTAGTAATCTTAAAACAGACGCAGTATCCCCTTTTGATATCACACATTGCAAAAACAGTTTACAAATTTATTGTGTTACCATGTCAGAGATAATAAAAATCAAATCTTTCTGTTTGCAATATTAAAATGAAATGTATTTACAAAAGAGTGGCATATACTTCTGTTTGTTCATTGTCCATGTTACATTTCTTAAAATATTCTTGAATCATCTTGACCTGCATGGTCTCCATATGCCCTCCCCCTCTGATTTCCACTTCTTCTCAAGATCACATTCACATCTAAATCTCTATATCTGCTTTCACCTTCCATTTCATTGCCCCAGCCAAAGATTAATCGTGCACCTCATCATCATGCATCATCTAACATGACATTAGGTCAGAAAATAATCTTTGACATGTTGCTGTTTTTGTCCAAACTGCGGTGTGGCATGGTGAGTGAGAGAAAATATAGCTTCTTTATCTTTGCTTCAGGCCTCGATCACTAACGCAGCGTATTATGTTTTAGAAGATGGCAGCAATGTCGGGAATCAGTTCTCAGACTTGTTGCAGATGCATTCAGTTTGCATATCTGTTTAAATGTATGAGTGTGTGGCTGTTGTTTGCTTTGATGAAGATCAGAGAGATGTGAGGTGATTCTCTTGTTCTCTTTCTCCTTGTGTCTCACTGCCAGCTGTGGCGTTAGTAGGGTCGCTTTCCAGATACAAAAGCTTCTGTGCCTCTTCTATTGTTCTCCTGTGATACTGTCATCAGATGAAGATAGCACTTGCTCTAAATTGCTGTCACTCCAGTTACAGCTGCAGTGATTGGTTGTGTGATAGATATCTAATCAGCAAAGTGATTAATTGTTTAAGTTGTTTATCAAACTAAACCTGCTGGCTGCAGTTTATAAAATGAAAGAATTTGCTGCTTTCACCAAAAAAAAAAAAAAAAAAAATAATTTGGAGGTGT
>VUQI01006585.1:9742-22309 GCA_015106735.1 Paratilapia polleni
GCATGACCCCAGTGTCTTAGCAGTGAATTCTCCGGACAGTTAGCTGGGCTATTCTCTTATGGGCTCAGTCACACACAGACTTTGTACCAGAGACGTGACGCATTAAGACATTATTTGTTACCGTTCTCACTACATTACATTATCGCCTGAGATGTGCTCTCACATAATTTCCAGTAAACAGCCTAAACCTCAGGGTGCATGCCCACACACTGATACAAATTCCTGTCCTTATAAGGACACCCACGGGATTTTTAGGGTGTTTTCACACCTGCAGTGTTTAGTCAGTTTAAATCAAACTCTGGTTTGTTTTCCCCCTCCATGCGGTTCGTTTGTACAGGTGTGAACACGGTAATCGTCTCGGTCCAGTTCCAAATGAACTCCAGAGCGGTTCGTTTATGGTGTGAACATGATCCGACCTCAATCTGACCCAACTACCAGTTGTACGCTGCAGGTTTGAGCTAAATGCCTTCCCACAGCCAGGCATGCTTTGCATCTTGGGATGCGGCAGGGTACCATAGATGTGTAGAGTACACAAACTGTCAGTACGGGCTGCAACTAGCCGTACTATCAATGTAAATTCTCCATGTTATCCACTTGGCCAGAACACAGCACCTTCTTCCTGTATTTACTTTTGTTGCTCCGCCCCACACAGATCTGACCAATAAGCGGACTGAACATTGTCACGTGGTTTGTAGTGATGCATTTTGGTTCGTTTGGAGTGTTCTCTGTGTGAAAAGAAACCCAACCACGGGGAAAAAGCTACAAGTTTACAAACTCATCAACTGATTCGGACCAGGGGAAACTAACTACAGGTGAGAAAACACCCTTAGTGTTTAACATGCCAACGGCAAAGTCAGGAAGAACCAGCCCAAAGTGCACTTCACAGAAAAATGTGGCTGCGGTGATTCTGCTGTAGGAACAGGGATGGGTAGAAATGGAGGCTACAATGCTGCAAGCCTAACTGCTCATCACTGCTTTTGTTACCTGATGAAGATCAGGCTTTGGCTGCTTCATTCAGGTCTGCATACACTATACGTTAACGTCGTTCTGGGTTCTGGAGATCTTTGCAGGTGTAGTGCAGGTTGTTAGCAGCAGTGGATAGCTGTTTCTGGCTGAGGCACAGTTTGCACTTTACTGTCACCTTTTTGCCCTTTTGTGCAATAAAAAGTAATGTTTATATCACCATGTCACAAAAGTCATTGCTGACTGTAGTCAAGTGCTCAGGAAATAAAGAAAAATAAAATTTTTCCCCTGTCCATCCATTGTGCAGATAATTGAACTTAACCAAGTAACCCAAGTAATAACATAATTATAATTTGATGACTGAATTTAGTTGAGTAATGCGTTACTTTGGAATACATTACACCCAACACTGGGTCTGACCCAGTCTGATATTTGTCAGAAAAGTGTAGAAGGTTCAGGGCTGTGCTCCATGTGTGCAAACAGCTTTAGAGAATAAAGTTCAAGAGTGTGAGTGGAGATAAAATGAGGTTTGAACTGGCCGTGAAGTTTTCCAAAACAGGATGAGGGTTGAGTTTTGTTTCACACAGGTTCATTTTTAGAAACTAGAAGATGTTAAATTTCAAATTAAGTCTCACATATTCATTTTGGCATTAGTGTTTTTCTGTTAAAAGCTTTTTCATTTCAGTGTTCAAATCAGGTAAAAATTCTATAAAAAGAATTTTATAGACATGAACCAAACCCCAAACCTGTCCCTAATCCTAGATGGTTTGCCAGTAAATTGATAAATGTTGTGAGGTTGCTCAACTGTGAAAAGTACTTAATAAGCACTGATTAATTTATTTAGTACTTTTCAGACTTTGTAATAAACATGGTTTCCTCTGATTTAGCAAATAATTGGGGATCTGTGATGAAGCAAACAGACTTTCGTGGAGAGGCTGGCTTCTATGACAGGAGAACAATCCAAAGCTGAACTTGAGGAAACACAGGCTAAATTTTCTGGAGTAGCCCCCACGGCCCCTTGATTTTGACTTTATGTCTGCTCCTGACTAGGCCAAAGTGAACATTAGTGAAACTCTTCAGCATCCTGTGTGAACAAGTTTGACAATATTCAGTCAAGAGCAAGCAGACTCCTGAAACCTATTGCAGTATTGTACCCGAACGTTTTCAGGTGGCTGTACTTCCTATACAGAGACTTACTCTCTTAGTTAGCGACAGACTAAGTTTCATGCAGCAGGCCTGGTGCTCTTGTTCATTTATGGAGTTAATTAAGCAATTCTGCCATGACTACAGAAGTCCAATCCACTTTTAGCTACAGTAAAATCAGAGCCCAATTTGCTATATTTAATCTGCTCAGCTCAGCGTGAACATGCTGAAGGTCAGTGCACCATCGTTTCCATCTGCCCCCCCCACGAAACAGCCCGAGGACAAAATAGTTTCACAGCACAAATGAGCAGCAGAAGCAACAAAGTCTGCAAAGGTTATTAATGGCAGGATTATCAAATGGAAACCCGGGGATAGAGGTAATACAGCAGTTATGGGACTAGGTATTAAAATGATGGTTGGAAATGTGGAGATAATGGTTTTCGTGCTGAACAATAGCTCTGCCCTCAATTTAACACCCAAGCACATTATTCCTACTCGTCCCTGAGCGCCGTGCTGCCAAGATGCCTCAGGCAGTTGGACGCCTGCTGAACCGGGCCAGGCCCGGTGCAAAAACTCCATTAATAAGTAGCAGTTTTGTCTCCATTCAGTGGCACAAATTAATCCCTAAATAAACACGCTTAATTAAGGAGGAGGCGTGAGGAACAGAGGGAGGAGAAGGAAAAGGTGAAGCCATGATTGAGAAGCAGCTTCAATGATCGAACTGTGTTGGAGAGTTAACACAAGGGGAACAAAGCTAGGATAACAATCATACAAATGCAGCTTCTTTTTCAGACTCACACTGCAGACGACCCTTTCAGATCAGATTGAAGCCAGAGGAGGTGTGGAAGGCCAATTAAAACTTCCTTTTTCCTTTAAGGAAAAAAATCCTTTTGCTGCTTTCTTGTTGAGGATTGAATGAGAACACCATTATCACTCTAGGGTCTCTCTGTAAAATATTAAAACCTTCTTAAACTCTGAAGTTTAAGAGTGAAGACCCTGGGTTGGTTGCACTCATGTTTCTCCTGTCTCTTCTTTACTTTTTTAATCTTCATTTATTGACCATTATAAATGCTGATATCGACCGATATATTGATCCCCATTTCAATTGCTCTCCTTAAACCTGAGATATGTTTAACTTACTTAACCCCACCACTTCAGGTCTAATGGTTATTTCGCCTCTCATCGCTATATTTCATTGACGTTCCATGGTCTCTTTCTATGTTTATGGAACTTAAGCCGCCTTCTTGCTGCAGCTGGATGTTAATCTTAGGTTACGTCCACATGTACACGGTATTTTGGTAAACATAGCTTTTTCTATGCATTCGGATCACTGAAAACTGAGCTTTTGAAAAACTCCTGCCAGGGTGAAGACTGCTGAAGACAAAAACTGAGATTTTTGTCTCGCAACGTCAAAGGTGTACGCCTCCTTTTTTGACATCAAAATGTGCGCCCTGTTATTGTTTGTGGGCTTTTGACTGGCCAACATTTCTTCACGGTTTGGATTATATCGCCACTTGTTGCTTTGGTATGCTCTTCACAGCGCTTCAGATTGTTATTTTTTTGCGGTTTCATGTGGTCGAAGATATTTTTCAAAACAAACTTGGAAAAAAATCCCCATTTTAAAAAACACCCATGTGGACGTAGCCTCAGGCCCAGTCAGGAACAGGTGAAAGTCAAAATCTTGGCATTTTCACAGTAAAAACTTGGACAATACAGCCTGTAACACTGAAGACCGTGTCCCAATGTTGGACTTTTAGACGAGAGAGTTCTCAGGGATAAAAGGAACTCGCTGGATGTATACAACGATGAGGAGCTGCCTGAGACGTTTCATTCTGTGTGAGATGATTTGAACTTACTGAATGGCTCTCACAGAACTTGCTGTTTGTGTTGGAGCCAATAGCTGCTTGGCGCAACCAGAGACTCCTCTCCAAAAACATCAGCAGAAGTGCCTTTCTTTGTCTTAATCTGGCAGTCAGTGTGTTCTTGAGCTGACTCTACAACTCTATTGATTTTCGCAAGCTCTTATTTTAATGTCAGGGAAATTACCTTTTGTTTTTCATTGGTCCCTCATAGCTGCAGCAAATCAGAAATGACAAATTGTCAGCAGACATCGTCACACATGCATTCACACTGACTGACCAACCTAGCAGCTAGTACCAGGCTTAGTAAAGATAGCAGTTGAGCCAATCAACGGCCGAATAGTGGAACCAGGAAAGATTTGCCCACAGTTGAGGTTCTCAGTCTCAACTGAGCTGTGTCAAACATATCTACTCATTACTCTAATTAAGATGTGCATTCATACAACGTAACTATGCCCTCACATTCTGCTGGAAGCCTCCCTCTTGATGTATTTAAAATTGCAGCGTGGACAGAGACATAGAGCCGCTGTCAGGCTCTCCTGCTGGCAAGGAGTCTGGTGGAGTTTTGACAGTCGCTAGAAGCGCATTCAGGAGGTGCTGTGTAGTACCTGTGTCACTGCAAGAGGCCCTCTGCATGTAACTGTGGGGGAGAGTCACACATGCTGTTTATCACCCCTAAACATCTTGTTAAGCTTTAATACAGCACAGTTATCCACAGGCGTGTTGCCTGTCAGTGCAGAGGAGGAAATCCCATTCACGTACAGTCTGATCAGGCTTACCAACACTAACGGGGCTGCTGTGCTTGGAAAGCAGCTGCTAGCAAATCTGGGGGGGATCAGGTCCATGTGAATCTGTGTTCTAATCATTCCTGCCCTCAGTATAGTCTGCAAAGGAAAGACTGTGCACAAATTATTTTGTTTTTTCTCCTTCTTCTTGCGACCATGGTAACTGATCAGATGAATTCAGGGATCATCATGCTCCTGTCTGTGTTTGCTCTCTTTTCAGGTGTCTTTGAGTTCACTGCATTTCAGATCGACTCTAACATTTTAATGACCTCTACTCCAAAGTTCAACCGAAACGGATGAAGCTTCAATAGTCAAATCATGTGGTATCATCAAAAGTTACTCTAACTTTAGGTCAAATTTTTCTTTGACCTGTTTCCTTGCTGAGGGTCACTTCTCAGCCAGTATTAGCAGGAGGCGTGATTACAGTGACAGATTAATCTGATTTCTTATTGAACTGTGCTGGGTTTTCACTGTATCTGAATAGTTGTACTGTGTTATCCTATTTGCTGTTTCTGAGAGGATAATGCATCATCCTCCCCTCAGGTGATCCGATGTGGTTGCTCTTCAGTTACAAAGCGGACAGCCTTAAAGCTTTAAAGAGAAACGGGATTAGCCCGCTGTGTGAACATGACCTGAGAGGATGGGAAAGCAGAGAGCTGCAGAGTGAGAGAGGAAGCAAAGGATGAAGATGGCAGGACAGGAGGAGGTGGAGTTGACATTTTATGGAGTCAGGCTCTGGGCGTGCCACCCACGCAGCCTCGGGATGCACAAACACACCCTAAAGGGTCCATTTCCCCTCTGCTGTGGTAATAAAGCACCCGCAGCACAGCGGTGCCGCTGCTAATGCTTTGTGTTAACATCTCTATTAACGCTCAAATCTCACAATCGCTGTTTGTATTTGTGGGTTCGTCTTCCTCGCAGAATTACACAGAAAGCCACAGAGCAGCTCCAGCTGTGAGCTGCTGTGTAATCGCTTCCCTTCTCCCAAACTTCATGTGGCTTGTTCAGAGGCTTTCAGAGCACCTCCTCTGGGCTCAGAGTCCTGCTGCTTTTCATTCCACACACTGAATCACAGAGCCATTCACACCTGGGAGGCCAGGTGCAGACGCCCGCTGCGACACAGAGGAGAGGTTTCATTGAAAATCCGCAGGCAGGCTGGACATAAATCAAATTCTTTAATATGAAAGTGGATTAAGTCATTTCCTGTGACATCTCTGGGTCTGTGAAGAGTCTGAGGGGGAAGTTCCAACAGTTTGGATTCACCAACGTTGTCTGATGGTCTTGGGGACTTTCATTTCCTGGTTAAATAAAGTTAACAAAAAAATCCAGAAAAGGTCATTGTGTGCTCTGCCTCTTTAATATGGTTGGGTTTGTATGAGCGGTGATTTAACGCTTCAGACCCACCCACCAAATGCAAGAGAACGTGTACCTTAAAAACAGTTCTGTTTTAAAGAGGCACAAAGCCTGCATTGGTAGACAACCATGCATGTTGCAAAATGAAGCGAACCCGGTATGTTTAAATGTGAGGCCGGAGGGTGCTTTACAGTGATTCATATGTAATGAGTTGGGAACGACAGATTGGTCATAATAGCACCATCACAGCATTAAAAGTGGGATTTTCCTCAGTAAGCAGCACTGTAAATTGCTTTAAAAGTGCAAGTTAGTGACCATTTCCCTGAATTTGGAGGCAGCACAGAAAACTTCCAGGCACTGACACAGAACTGGAATTTCTGGCACACGGACTTCACAGCCTGCAAACAGCTGTTAGCTGCCAGGAATCAGTGAAGTCTGTGGGCACTCAAGGGGCTGAAAATATAGTTTTTCATGCACTATATAACCATCATGCAATGACGCCAAAGGGCATCTTGTATGTAAATGTGAGACACCGGCAATTTTAACAAAACAGCAGTATTTGAAGCTCCGGGAGTGAGGACGAGCTTGGCTGAACTCACACACACACAGAGCAAAGAGGTGACAGTGGAGAAAATGAAACGCACACTTTGACTCCAATCACACAAACTCACAACGCTGCAGGGTTCCTGCAGGGCTGTGACGAGGTGTAGTTGTTAAAAACAATCAGAAAATCTGTGATTTCCTCATTCACTGCTTGTTCTTCCTAATGCTGCACCGTCTTTAGCACACTGTTGGACTGTCGCGAGTTTGCATGTCTCTTTCCTGAAATGCTGAAGACTCACTTAAACACTGCATCTGGTGCACGTGCAGCTAATTTTAGTTTGTCATGTGTTTAATGTAACACAGGAATTTACCAAGTTTTAGGATAAATAAAGTTTTTCTTATCTTAGGTTTTATTAATATTTTAGATCTGCAAACTCACCTGAAGCATTGACACAAATATAGTGCAGTAAAAGAAGAAAGTTACATAGAATTAAATGACGGTCTTTTCTGTGCAGCTTTCCAGACATCTGTTCCCTTTTACCTGAATGCTAATGATTACTGTTTTTATTCAGTTAACTGGAAGCTTTTAAACCTAAAAAATAGTTTCCTGTGTTTGGCAGCCAGTTTGTCAACTTGGGTTGCTTCTTACATCAACTTCCTTCCTCTTCATTCTTGGAGCCAATCGATACGAGGCGGATGAGAAAGTTTTCACATTTCGGGGAGCTCGGCGTTAATTCATGATGTAATAATGTGGAGATTTACTAAATGATCTACGAGATTTTTAAACTCGCTCTGGGATCAATTTGTGTTTTGAGCTCCTGGCCTGTGGCTCACTGATTTCATCCAAAGGAGAAGATTGAATTTCCTCAAAATTTGCAGCCCTTTGCTGAGACATCTGCCTCGCAAAATCAAGTGAGTAATTAGCACACGGCCTTCTGTTTACACATCACACCATGAATAATCCCATTTGCTTCACAACGCCGCCCTTAATGTGGGCTTGTTTCATGTGAGCTTAATTGACTTTAGCGTCAAGCGCGGTTATTGATTTAACGGCGAGTAAACTCTGCCTGCGGGAGGTGTTCCTCAGCTCGCACTGCAGCACTTTCCCAACTTTCAAACACCTGCACTCCTCTGTAAAGTTCCAGATTAGTCGGCGTGACACCGTTTCATCCTCCAGTCAAAGTGTCGCCTCGTTAACATACGTTTAAAAAGCAGTCTGTCGTAATTGGCTCAGACGGGCTCTGCTGTTGAGACTCTTCACTCACATCAGAGGATTTACAGGAAGATAATGAAGACTTAATGTCAGCAAAGGGGATCAAACTCCTGACAAAAGCCTCCAACCTTCATCATTAACTCCTCTTCAGGCTTAGTTTCACTGAAAAAAAACCCAAACGCTTTTATTCAAAATGCTGCAACAGAGTCACACTTCCTTCCTCTGACTGTCCATTAGGCTGAAACTCTGAGCAGCGCAGAGATGCCACGCTCCAGCGATCGTGTTTATAGCCTCGATGGAAACAAACATAATCAAAAACCAACAAGAGCAAGATGCGTCGCCTCACAGAGCCTGTGTTTTCAGCACGTACACATTATCCACTTTACAAACTTCATATCTAGTTTAAATAAAGTTTCCTATACTCAGAGTACTGAGCGTGTGATCTGTGCACCTGTACTGATCAAACATGTATAAACTGTAGATGTGACAATCACAGTTTTATCTCCATCACAGCAGCACAAACCTCCACATTTTTATTGGAAACAAGGAAGGAAAAATGTTAAATCTTACATTTTTAAGCGAGCCACATCGGACCAAGTTTGTATTTGCTGACTGGGTCAAACTTCAGAGGGGTGTACCGCAAAGCAAGTTCAACGTAGCCAGGCTTTCTTTGTGTTAGCTGGCTCAAGAAATCCTTGAACTCCAGTGAGAGATAACAGCTGGAACTGTTATCTCTCAACAACTTCCTCTGTTAACCTGGGCTTTCTGCTTCACGCCCTGTGCATGCTCAAATAAAAGGGGGTTTGATGCATCATTTGAGTCTTCTGGTGCACAAAAATAGATCAACTGAATGAAATCATATTTATTTCTGTACGACCCTGGAGACTCACCCAGACTGTGTAAAGCCAACGAAAACTTCTGTTGTTTGTTTTTTTTTCTCAGTCTGATAGTTCCAAGCATCAGCCCCCTATAACGTTGTCTTGAGCTCCTCTCCGTGACATTTCCACTGCCATGCACATCTTGATGTGATGTCACATCTGCTGGTGCAAGCTGTGCATTGGTGTCTTTTTCAGTGGTTGTGCACCTCTCAGTTTCTGTAACCTCACACGGGCGCTGCGGCCTATGTGGCTGGGCTGAAGACACTGTCAGTTTTTTAATCACCATAATTGCAGCAGTTCAGAGAGTCTCCGATTATACAGATGGAGTTGCTGCAACACCTTGAAAAGATGAAACTTTCTGGAGAAAACTTTGAAAAAACCTCCATGATTTCTTTGCTTCTAGTTTGACTTCTTCTTCTCCTACACCAGCACTAGTGTGGAGGTTTAGTCTGAGTGACGACATGTATCGTTCAGGAGAATACTGCTGTGAATATCCACACCCTTAGCACCGGGGCTGTGATGCCTTCAACTCAAGCACTTAAGACTACCATGACCTGGATGAATGAGAACCTACACAGACCTTCTTCCTGTGGGGTGACAGCGCTGACCACTGCACCACTGAGCTTTCTCACCATGTGTCTGAAAGTCTTTAACCAGATGTTGCCATAGCGTTGCAGACATGGAGGATACCATCACTAAAGTTCACAGTCATGCTTCTGAACACAGATGAGATGAGATAAGTCTTGGTTATTGGTCCTGATCATATGTCTAATAGTATCACTCCCTACTTTGGACCACACACAACCAACACGAAGCACTCGGCTAGAAACTCAACACCTTGAGTCTTGTTCAGCCCTACTGTTTACAATTTGGGAATACTACCAAAGCAACCAAACCAATGTTCTCCGAAAACATGACTGAAGAACTTATCCACAACTCATTTTCTCCCACCTTTACATTTGGGTCAAAGCACAGCAGCAACGCTGCTCAACACAGGGAACACATTACTCCAGTCCAGAAGGAATTACTCTGGCTCCACATTCAGAATGAAATCAAATTTTAGATTCTATTGATTAACATTTAATCACTGTGTGGTCTGGCTGCACTTACCATCTCAAACCTTTATTCTTAGATTCAGGTCAGAACGGTTCTGCCTGTACAGACTGGCCTTCCAATAATATCTGAATATCTTATAAATGCTTTTCTAACTCTTTAAAGTTCCTCTTCAGTGAATTTTGTGAAGCACCTTGAAATTCTGGTTTTGAAAGGAGCAAGAAAATGTAATTTTAATTGGACATTGTTTAGTTAAGGAAACTCCATACGATGTCTCTACAGAGCCATTTTAACACACGCATATCCATCCATGCAACCCACCTCCACCCTGCTCCGCCTTACATCATTTTGTTTGTTTTTCATTAGACTTCCCTGGCAGGTAAAATTTAGCCGTTTATGGGTGGAGTTTTGGAATAAGATGCGAGTTTTCCTCTCTGGCTTCACGAGCTCACTTACTTCTGTGAGAAGAGGTCTCTGTAGGGGCTGCCGTGCTGCATGGCGATGCCGTAGCCTTTACTGCTCATGCTGTTTCCTGACACGGTGACGGTGCAGTCGTCATCCGTCAGGGCTGCGTACTCCAGCACTGCCATGTCCCACAGGAAGGCGTACTGACTCTTCTTCGCCTGCAGACACAGAGGGAGGGGAAAGGCGACACAGTTACACGATGGCATCACTCACAGTTTGCTTATTATTTGTCAGTAAATCCACCAATCAGAGCAGAAACAGCCTGCAGCTCACTTGTAGCTGAAGAGTTATGGATTAAGTTCAAAGAACTGTAACAAGAGGTTACAATTTTAATCAGTGATTATTTTGTTAATTTCGTAATGATTTGAAATATTTCTTCTGAATAAAAAGCTAGAAATTTTCTAGGAGGTGAGGAGGTGATTGAGTGGTGAGGAGGTGACAGTAACACAGATACAGGAGCAGCAGCAGGTGGGGTTTAAGTGGATGAAGATGTGGGTGTTTTTCTTTTTTACTGTGTAAGCAGAACTGCTGCAGGAGCATCTGCCTCCACCACTTCAACCTGTTCACTGTAACTGAAAACTGTGTTTGCAGGCTCCTCTCTCTGTCCTCCTTCCTCTTAGAGTGAGTCTTTAGATTCTTCCTGCTTTTACAGATTAATTACCATGTCAGGTCTGTCTGATGATCTGCTGCATGCAGGTGCTGCTGTTAGCTTCATCTTCTTGTTTAAAGATGGTGGGATTTTTTTTCTCTCTCTGGGGAGATGAAGCTGTGCAGCGTTAGCAGAACTGCATAGAGATGCTAAGCTAGGAGACGAGACACTGACAGCAGAGCAGCCTTCATCAGGGGACGGCATTCTTATGGATCAAATGAGGACAAACAGGGAGACGCACGGAAACACCCGATCCACAGTCATAACCCAGAGAGCAGACCTCAGCTCGTCTGTATTCAGCTAACAGGACAGTGGATGCTGAGAAGTGACGTCAGGAGTTATCTGAAGACACTCATTTATCCCTCAGCTCCTTTTACAGGAAAATTCATTCTCTGAGCTGAGTTACAGGAATTAAACTGCACAATGCATACAAAATATGTAAGACTTGATTTATTTTTCCAGTGCAGTAATCCTGCAAACATTAGAACCTTTAGCTAACCACACAGCCAAAGCTTACCGCTTCATCTTAGCCAATGACTGTCATCTCAACATCTCTGCACACCCTCCAACATCAGGCCTTTCAGTGAGCTCTAGTCAGGTGCAAGATGAGTGGAGATTTGCTGGAAATGATTGGATGTCAGTGAAATCAGCTGCATTTAAATGGGAACTTTGAATGTCCATCAAAGAAAAGGCTTCCAAAGGTCGACTTCCACACTTCCACAGAGCGTCTCAAACATTAGACAGTAAATCCATTTCTCTTTCTTTAGTTAAGCTGAGACACTATTTAACTATTGATTTTAAGATTTTGGGCCAGTTTTCTTCCCTTCGGTCTTCTTTCAGTGGAAAGAAAATGTCCAAAATACAAATATAAGTTTTACTAAACTCTGTTGGACATTTTTAACACATTTAATTTGATTATACCTTATTTACATATTATTTACATATTTATAACTTTTCTACATTGTGTCACGTTAGAACCACAAACTTAAATGTATTTTATTGGGATTTTATGTGACAGAACAACACAAAGTAGAGCATAATTGTGAAGTTGAAAGAAAATGATACACAGTGTTCAAAGGTTTTTACAAATAAAAATCTGAAAAGTGTGGCATGCATTAGTATTCAGCCCCCCTGAGTCAATACTTTGTTGAACCACCTTTCACTGTAATTACAGCTGCAAGTGTTTTGGGGTATGTCTCTACCAGCTTTGCACATCTAGAGACTAAAATTTTTATCCATTCTTCTTTGCAAAATAGCTCCAGTTCAGTCAGATTGGATGGAGAGCGTCTGTGAACAGCAGTTTTCAAGTCTTGCCACAGATTCTCAACAGGATTCAGGTCTGAAGCATGACCTTAGATCAAAGCATGAATATACTTTGATCTAAACCATTCCATTGTAGCTCTGGCTGTATGTTTAGGGTCGTTGTCCTGCTGGAAGGTGAACCTCCGCCCCAGTCTCAAGACTTTTGCAGCTTCTAACAGATTTTCTTCCAGGATTGCCCTGTATTTAGCTCCATCCATCTTCCTCTGTCCCTGCTGAAGAAAAGCATCCCCACAGCATGATGCTGCCACCACCATGTTTCACGGTGGGGATGGTGTGTTCAGGTTGATGTGCAGTGTTAGGTTTCTGCCACTCATAGCATTTTGCATGTAGGCCAAAAAGT
>VUQI01006586.1:6719-22719 GCA_015106735.1 Paratilapia polleni
GTGTTTGCTCAAATACTGAACTGGATTGCTTTAAAAAGTGAAGTCCGTAGCAGACTTGTTGATGATAATTCGATCTCAGATGCTAATTATTAAGTTAAAAATCCGTAATGCCCATATCTGAAGTAGTCAGATGGTTGATTTTAGCCACAGCAGAATTTACACTGTGCGTATTTCAAAAGCCACATATCCCAGCACGTGGGGAGCTAATTTTTGTTGCTGGTATTTGTTGTCAGTCTTGTCACAATATGTGCATCATGCTTTAATCCACTAAAGATCTTAAAATCCATCCTCGATAACTGCAGTCATAACATAAGACCTTCAGTTGTGTTTTGTGGGTGGCTTTGTTCGCTCACATAAACCCATGTCATCTTTAGCCAGTGTTTGTATTCAAACCTTATGGTGCCATGTTTTTGGCAAGTACAGAGAACCCCTGCCCCCACAACCCTTCACAGGGCAATTAGGAGACCCCACAGCAGTCCTTTGGAGGGCTGAGCTGGCCCCTGTGATCCCACCAGTGGCTGCGAGAAACCAAGGAGGAGAAGTTGGTGGGTGTGTTTAGTGGTCAGCCTCGGGGCCAGGAAAGGGCCACAGGCTCGACTCCGCTGCGCCCATTCAAACTTGTGAACATTAACAGTTGTGCCACTTAGGGGACTTGCAAGTGGCAAAACCGGCATCATTGTGTGATCTTGGGAAACCCACAGCTGCTGAATGAGCTCCAGGGCCGTCCCATTGTGCTTGAGGGTCGCCCACAGCCCCCCTCCAAAACACACACATACACACACTCATCAGCCCGACTCCCAATCCAATCAAGGAGGTAAAAGAGGGAGGGGGTATGGCCTCCGCTATTCATTGACTCAGAAACTCATTTATACAGCACATTCAGAGATACAGTGGCATTTTAGCCTTACATTGTTGAATATCTTTTTGAAATGAACACATACATCATACCAGTTACTAATGTTTCTTGTAAAGACCAAAGCATTATTAATACTGCATGTTCTCAAACAGAAAAACATGATGAACACATCACTTCATGAAACTAACGGTGATTCATTCGTAACTGGAATAAACCCATTTGTCTCACATGTGTATGAACACACAAATGGATTACAAGTAATACTATATCCACATCACTGTGTGTGTGTGTGGTTGTGTGTGAGACGGAGAGAGAGAGAGAGAGGAAGAGCGAGACTAGTATTCATTGTGTGCAACCAACCTTTTAGAGGCCCTAAGTGTTTGTGTTTAATGGCCATTAGTATCAGAGATCTGAATATGCTAATTTAGTCCCAGTCAATTATCACCAATTAGCTGAGACAGGAGGTATTACCCTCTCAGGGCATGGACTGTCCTTCTTTGCCCTGTCTTCATTTTAGTTTCCACCCCTGCACCCCTGTACCAGCAACCCTCTTCATGCCCCCCTCCCCCAAAGATCTCCCTCCCTTTGGCCCATCCTGTGCGGGACAGTGCACGCTGTTACTTTGGGGAGAGAGAGGGAGGCATGGGTGTTGCTGGTAATTAATTAGTAGGAGAGCCACAGCCTGGTTTGACCGTGCTATCTGAGTGGGGTGCAGACTGGCTGGGCAGGGATTAACAGGGCTTTTTGACCTAAATAGCCAGTCCAGTGCGTGGGTCCTGGGACAATGGGGGCTGACTGGTCTCGAGTCAGACACAGACCATGGCCAATTATCTATTGATTGGTGCTTTACTGTGGCTGTGCCTCTTCACAGCTCTCTCATCAACACACTCACTGACCATGTCACCTCCAATAAGACAGCGACACACACACACACACACACACACACACTTAATTAAGAGATTTACATGATAACATTTTTGGACAAGCACAATAATTATTTTACACTAATGATACTTATAATGGGTATACCTGTCAGACTCAGCTGCAGGCTAGATTGTGATATATCACTAATGAATGTAATAAAGATAATTCAAGAAATATCCAAAAAAGGAATTTTAGTTACATAATTTATATAATTAATATGATTTATGAATACCACTTTGACTTGACTTGTAGTATTATTCTGTTTTTATAATTTGCAGAGGGTGAAAGCGGGCATTCTGAAGGCTTTCAACAATCCCACAGAGAAGACCGCAGATGAGGAGACCAAACGCCAAGTCAAAGGTTCATATGGACGAGGCAGATGGCAGAGATCAATAGTCCCATCTTGTGGCAGTTGGTGGAAATGCAGCTCAGTTACTCATCAAGCAGAGAGGACAGTTTAATGGAGAGAAGAAAAAATGTGCTAATTTTTTGGATGGACCTTACATTTATATATCCAGAATTGATTCTATGTAATCAAGGAAATTATTTATACAGCAGCTAATCATTTCACTTGTTTAGATCACTCTGCCACTTGGTTTTTATTGGCCCATGTTCTGTATTTTCTTCAACAGTGAATGTCATTGCAGATTCAAGAAAAGTAGTCCTTAAATTGCACTTTTTGATCTCATTAGTTGACAGTATTTATTGTAAAATATGATGCTAAATAGTGAGTCTTTAAAGTGGTTTAATTAATCACTTTGTCCACTGAATTATAGTGTTTAACAATAGCAGAATGTGAAGTTAATCCCATAACATATAATCAGAGTTTGTATACGTAATTATTCCAAAAAAAATTATTTTTCCCATCAGCATATGGAAAAGAAGGTGTGAAGATGAACTTTGTTGACCGCATCTTCGTCGGCGAGCTTACCAACACAATCATGTGTGAGGAGTGTGAGCATGTAAGTGGGTGAAATAAAGCAAAGGATCTGAATAGTGAGTGTGAACCAATCAGACACTGCTCATTGTGTTGTTTCTCTGTGGAACTACAGTGTATGAAGCACATGAGGGTTGACATTTCTGAAACCAACCAGTTCGGACACAAGTCATTTTTCGTTAATTGCGTAACCTAGTTAGGATTCGTTGTGAAATTTTTCATACCTTAATTGTTTAATTTTCCTTCCTTTAAATGACTGTTGCAGGGAGAATAATTTCCAGCAGCACTGGTATCTTTCAATTAGTCAGAAATTGTCACTGACCTTAAATGAAAAGACAACACAAACTAGGCACCAATTTCTATACCAGCAGTCCAGGGAACATTCCTGAATTTAAAAATAAATCGGAGGAAACAAATGGAAGTCAGTAGAAAAACAAACATAAAGCACTTCAAGGACCAGCTCAAACACCAGCTGTTTACAGGAGGCATTTACAGTAAATTGTGGAAGCTCAGGTTGGTTAACAAAGCAAATGCCTCCATGCAAACTAAAGAGTATCCTTGAAGATAGAGAGCAGCAGGTGTGGAGCTAAGAAAGAGGAAAAAAAAAATCTGAGAAAATAAATGCCATTTCCCTCATCTTCTATTAGACTGCAGCAGAACTTGTTGTGACTTTGACTATTGAAGAAGATAAAAGTTTATAGCACGACATTGACTTGCTATGATTTCTCTTTCAGATTTCCACAGTAAAGGAAGCCTTCATCGACATCTCTTTACCCATTATAGAGGAGAGGGTGAGCTGCTGTAAATTAAATTCACTGTGGATAATGTAAAAAATAAAGATTAACTCTTAAGAGACCGTTTGAGTAAGCAAATACTGGTAGTTATTTGAGACTTTGTTAGGTTGGCAGTACATTTGTTTGCATGTTTAACTGCTTTCAGCAGATAAGGTTGACCAAAGCTTTTTTAAGTCCACCTATATGTTTTTGTTGTGTTTAGATAACAAAACCTTCCAACCCTGGTAGGCTGGGGAAGGGCAGCCGGGAGCAGGACAGCCACACAGCGCACACTGACCAGGTTCCATCCGCAGCACACTCTGTCAACAGAAATACCAGGAAGCTAAGCGGACAGGTGAGGGTGCACATGGAGATTGTTACACTGCTCTATTCTGCTTTTATGCTGAGTGTTATTGTCTTTGCCATGGGAATTCTTGAATTTCCTTCTTTACCTAAAAACTGTTCCCTTTTTAAAGGCAGAGCCTGGGCAAAATGCAGACATTTGGTTTATCTCACATTGGTTTCTGTTTTTCTAATTTGTGATCTTAAAAGAAGAAAAAGCACATGAATGGTATGATATTGCTCTCACTCTGAGGAGCTGCCTGGGTATTCATGGGAGTTCACTGTGGTTTTTGCCTTTCATGAGAATTCTCTCCTAGTTTTTAGTGAAAATGTAAAAAATGACACATTGAAATGCTATCACCACCCTGCATCATATTTGCGATATGAAATCTAACACTTGTGCATTACTAATTTTGGGTTGCTTGTTTAAAAATTAACATCCAATTTGCTCTATCACATCACTTTTTTTCACAAGTGGCAATAGTAAATGTTTTTTGCTATATCTGTGGATGCTTGACTACATCCAAACAGTGACAGAACATAATTGATTTTGTGAAAAAGGCGTACTTTGCTTATTTTGGTATGAAATTGGGCGACCGAGACGAGCCACGGGCACCTCATTCAGTTTGCCGGGTGTGTGTGGAAAACCTCAGAGCATGGACTAAGGGACAGAGAAAGAGCTTGGGTTTTGGTATTCCAATGGTATGGAGGGAGTCGCAGAATCACTTTGATGACTGCTACTTCTGTTTAGTCAATATTTCTGGATACAGTTCCAAAACTAAATCATCTATCAGTTCCCCTAACCTGCTGTCAGCAATGAGACCTGCACCGCATTCAGATGAAATAATGTGTTTGTTCTCCTTTTCCACAGAAGCAGCAGAGCAGGAGGTCTTCCAGCTCTGTGGAAGAGAAAGGAGCAGGCTTTGGTGGGGACCGACCAGAGGAGGAGGGGGTAGCAGGTGGATCAGCCCACGGCATCTCAGTTTGTAAGATGGCAACTGCCAGCAGCCTGTCAGATGGCAGCGAGAGAGACTCGGGTGCTCAAGACAGCAGCAACGACGCTGACAGCGAGGCCTCCGAGAGCGAGTGGGCCCCACGCTCCTCCAGCCACAGCCACGGACACATGTCCACCCCATCGTCCACCTCCACCCTCACTCCATCCCCTACACCCGTCTGCGCCTCCTCTCCTTCTTCATCATCTTCCACTAGGCAAGGCGGCACCGTGGAACAGTTAGTTAGCACAGTTTCTAAAGTCAACCTGAACTTCAGTTCTGGGGACTGCTCTGTATCTGCACACTGTTCTGCAGAGGAGCACGGAGAAACACAAAGCCGAGATAATCTCCACCATCAACACCACCAGGGTGCCTTCCAGGCACTGTCCCACAGTTACACACCCAGCTCCAAGGAGTGCTCCATCCAGTCCTGCCTCCACCAGTTCACCTCTGTGGAGCTGCTGATGGGCAACAACAAGCTGCTCTGTGAGAGCTGCACTGAACGTAGGCAGAAGCAGCTGCGCAAGAGCAGCTCAGCAGGTAAAAAAACAAAACATGTATACAAAAAGCTTTGAGGATGAGTAATCAGTCAATGTTCTCTACCTGCATTTTCTTTACAAGCAAAATTATTTAAATTATTCCCAGGTTATTGTACATTTAACTACTAGACCACAGGTTGTCCATAGGAAACCCTTATAGAGATACTACAAGCAAAATCCTCCTTTTGAATATCCCCTACATTCTTCATAGTTGCCTGTACAAAGTTGGTAATTTTGTCCTTCACTTTTTGTTCTGGTGGAAAAGAAATATAAAAAAAACATCCATAGAAAACTGTCAGTCCTCTCCTGTAGCACAGTCCACTTATTTGCAGTGTGAGTAATAATATACACAGAGCTAAAATCTCAGTCCTTGGATCTGATGTATCACTCTGTTGAGCTTATCAGCTGCAGCGTGTCTTCACACATCAGTCTGTCAGTATGGACAGCATGAATGGCTGATATTATTTTTATTTGCCTCAGGGTTTGTCTAAATTACTTACTTTTTTAAAAAAAACAGTTAATAGTTCAAGCTGACATTTCTTTGTGTTTTGTGTTTGCATAGATAAGAAAGTGGAGAAGATTTACACCAGCGCTAGGAAACAGATGCTCATATCCTCACTGCCTCCTGTCATCACATTGCATCTTAAACGCTTCCACCAGGTAGGCCGCCACATGTTTCTTTTTCATAACTCTCTATTTTTATCATGTAAATAATAAATGGTCATGCTTTGGGAATGCAGAAATTTATCCCAATCAGGGACAGGTTTGTGAGCCTGAATGTTTATTGTGCTGTGGTTCTGGCTTTTTATTTTATTTTATTTTTTTGTCTCTTCCCCCCCCCAAGGCAGGGATGAACCTCCGTAAGGTGAACCGCCATGTTGACTTTCCTCTGATCCTGGATCTGGCTCCTTTCTGCTCTGCATCCTGCAAGGTTTTTGAGTTTAAATTTTCTGAAATCTTTTGTACACTGTCTGATATTTTACCATTACCAAATTTCTTCAGTGGTTCCGTTTGTTATGAAGGTCCTTGGTTGGTGCTAGACTTGGAAACCTGCATCTCTGTACCGTTCTTCTTTTTAAGTTCTGTTTCCTTTTTTGCTAATCTTCTTCTTTACCTTATTTTTGCTAGAACCTGGCAGCCGGTGAGCGTGTCCTCTACAGCCTCTATGGGATTGTTGAACACAGTGGCTCAATGCGCGGGGGCCATTACACTGCATATGTAAAAGTGCGCTCTCCCCAGAAGAAAACGGAACAGCACCACAAGAACCTGTCAGGTCAGGGGTCAGCTCTCCTGAGCCCTTTTGAGACGTTCTGTCTATTTTTTTGTGTTTCTATGTTTTTGTAAGGTTAGTCAGTATTTGGGCAGTAAAACCCTGACTCCCTGTAACCTTAAATATGTCCTTCACAAAAAGCAGGTTGAATAGAAGTTTTTGTGTTCTATAGAGCCGTGTTGTTTTTCTCTTTTTTTTTTTTTCCCCTCCTCTTTTCATGGAGCGTCCAGATTTACAGAATAGCTCTGAAGAGTAGCTGAAAAACTCAAGGAAGAAGTTGTCCTTGCTGCTTACAAGATAATGTTAAGACTTGACATCTTATACTCTGAGCTTTTGGTTGGTGATGACACAAGGGTCTCGCGTGTCTTTACAATAAATGCTGGCAGACTGGTGAATTGTGCAATATCTTGTATTGACCCCTTGTGACATCTCTATTAAACTAAAGTTCATCTTCCACAACTTTTCTTCTGTCTGCTCTAGCTACTCTACGTAAGAGAATTAAGGTAACTAAGTACAATAATCTCACTTTAATTAACTCAACTTAGTTTAAAGTATTATTTTGTACATGTCAGTATGCTATGCTTTTTTGTGAGAAGTGTAGGAAAAATAGTCTTATTACCAACAGGTCTACAGGTCCTTTAAAGGGTATAGTATCGCCATACTATTGAGTCAGGCTGGACTGTGATCCACGCAGAAAGTTATAGCAGCAAGAAAGCACCAAATCATAGTTAAAATAGTTCACACACAGCAATGTGTGATTTGGCCCATTGTAATCAGTGAACTTGTTATGTGAGGCTTTCCTTCCCTTTACTTGATGGACACTGGCTTCACCACTTACCTTTAATAAATGGAGTTTGGTAGACTCTCAGAGCAGAGGTTAACTTTTGGCCCCTTGTGACATTTCGATGCTGACACAAATACTTAATATAACTTAAAATCGATCTATGATGCTCATTTCCAGCTCCCTTTTTTTTGGTCCCTACTAGAGTAGCTTTGCATGATTCACAGTTCAAAATAATCTGTATTTATCTTATCTTGGGCCTTACTGTTCCCCCCCAGTTCACCCACACTCTGAAACAAGCCATTTTACCTCCTGTCTCTTTAAGGCCACCGTCCCTTCAAAAAAACTTTGTTCTGATTTGCTGCCCCTCCCAAACAGAAGGTTTGAATAGCTGATGAGTGGGGCTGCCGTGCTCTCGTGTTTAATAATTAACCATTGTAACATATTGAAAATAAGAAAAAGCATAATAAGTCCACTTTGAACTCCTCACTGGCTAGCATTATTTTAGCTTTGTTGCTATGGAAGCATGCAGTGAGAGCTCGTCCACACATTTACCCACACTAACCCAATATCTTTTTGTATTTCCATCCCTCCCACCCCAGGATGAGCCTTTGTGCCCCGTGATACTGACACTGTGTGTGTTTTTCAGGTGCGAGGGACGCCTGCAGCAGCTCCCAGGGCCAGTGGGTATACGTTAGTGATACCACCGTTCAGATGGTTCCAGAGTCAAGGGTACTCAACTCTCAGGCATATCTGCTCTTCTACGAGGAAATGCTGTGATGTGACAGGCAAAAGTATTTTTCCCTAGAAACCTGTTTTGTTTTGTGTTGGGTTTTTTTTTTTTTGCAGAAGCCTGTAAACTCCTTTTACTGTATCTTTGGGTGTTTGGAGCCAAGAAAAGGGAAACACTGCACTGTATACAGCATCGTCTTACTTAAATTGGCACCTTTAAATATTGTAGATATATAAAGGATAAACAGATTTTATTTTGTGGCTTAGAGCCCAGATTTTCATCCATGGTCTTTTTTTTTTTTTTTATTATCATCATTATTATTATTATTGTTGTTCTTAAAAGCCTGCTCTTTAAAAAGAGGCTAGGTGAAAAAAGAGTGTTATTGAACCTGAGCTGTTCAAATGTTATGGTCTATCTCGGCCGCAGACACGTGCCTGAGATATAAAATGCATGATGGAGTTTGCTACAATAGGTAACTGGAAACAAGCAGAATTATTGCATGCTAACCTGCACTCGGCACTGACATGTTGATGTCAGTTGTGTATTTGTGTGGATGAGTGAGCGACAGACAGGTGAATGTAATTTGAAGGTGCTATGTGTACCATTTTCACATCAGTAAATGATGATTGCTATCTTAAATCCGAGTTAGTAGTCTGGTTATGTTGTGAATGTAAAGGCTCAGCTCCTCACAAAAGATTTTAAATTGTGAGGCAGCAGCTTTAGTGAGAATGCGATCATTTCTGACAGTAGCAGTAAGAAAAATATAGATGAGTTGGAGCCAAGAAGCTGTATTCTGTGGAGTCTTTTGGAATCAGTGTTTATACATTTGAGACATCCAGTCTCACAGATCAGCCTTGGCCCTGCTGATGTATGATAAACATTGGTTTAACATACTGATTGAAGCTGCTGCACATAGCACCTTTAAGGAGTAGCACAACATTATTATTTTACAGCCTTCTTCAAAAGGATTGTTTTCTTAACATCAGAATGTATAAATGTCAGACTATCAGTGAATGGAATTTGCCAAAGACAAGTTTTTGCAGCTGCAAGTTGGAGCAGAGTTTACTCCATTAAGAGTTTCTTTAACATGCGCTCGCTCAAGGTTGTCAGTTTAGTTCTCTAATGTCACCGCACAAATAGACATACTCAGTGTTTATCAAATCAACAAAGCACCTTGTCTGCCTTCATTGTATTTCGGCTCCACCGTAACTTCAGGTGCACACACAAACCCATGAAGGTGTTCAACAAAGAGTCAGCACCACAACAGACTTGCTCTTTATTCTTTAATGCCATGACTAAGGTTGAGCAAAAAAAAAAATAAATAAATAAAGGAAACATATTAGAAAACAGCTTAAAGGCTATAATAAGCCTAATAAGAAAAACATATTTTCTTTTGTAACATGCACGGGTTGTTCTAATGAATGTATTACATAGTCTTCAAATGTCCATGACAAATGACCTGCTCATCTTTTTTTCAGTGAAAATATTTTAGATTCAACTACTTTCATTTCTCCTGCTTTGCCAAAACAGTAGAAAGAAAAGAGTGTAATGTATGCATCAGAGTTTATTATGTTCTCCTGCAACACGGACAAAAAAAATCAGTGCCTCTGCTTCAGGGTTAAGAAACCTGTGTATGGTAAGAAGAAAACATGCAGTCAAATGCAAAGACAGATATGTGTGGGTTATTTATGTACAGTATAGCTTACTATAAGCAAAAACAGTACTGAATATATGTAATTGTACATACTAGACACAATACAAACTCATGGTGCTTCAGGCGTGCAGGGTGTCTTTCCTCAAGACAGATTTTTGCTCCCAGAAAAGGACATTTAAATTCACTTATGGAATGAATATAAAACATACTGTATCAAAATAAATCTAATTTATGAACAGTATATTCAACAGTACTCCCTTATTTTTTTTTTAGCTTCTCTTGTGCAACAACTCCAGAAGAGAAATCACAATAGATTTAGTGTTTTCTGCTGTGGAATTGGTGTCATGCTGTTTTTACTCTGAGCAAGATGTCGTCGACCGTCTCTCTCTCTCTCTCTCTCTGCTGTCACTGTGGATCCCATGGTGCCATATTCAGCCCATCTTCGCCTGTTATCGGCCCTGACGGGTGCAAAGCAGCACTGCTTCAGAACATGTCGCGAGCTGGTGAAGAGGAGGTGGGTGTGGAATCAGGAAAAAGGGCAACGTCCAAAAACATTGCCCTGCACGTCCTCTCGTTCCCACACGCTGTGACATCCCGGTCATGCAGCTGGAACATTAAAACAGGTTGTCAAGCCGCCACCAAACAAAAAGAGCAAATCTTTTCTGAAATGCATTTGTCTATTTTTAAAGGGGGGTGGGGAGCTTTTAGCTGGAGGACATGCTGCTGAGGCATTTGATGTGATTTAATCTCACGTAATGAAAGGCACCCTCCCTCTGTGTGAGGCAATTTTAAGAAACTAATAAGGTGCTGCTGTGGAGCTCATCTACCAGTAGTGGAGGTTAAATTTTACTGCTCTCACCATGGGAGCTGCTGCTGCTGTCAGCCTCACCGAGCTCCACGCCACGCATGCACTCACTAATACATAGCACATTTAACACATTTTCACATGCAAACATTCACACACTTAGACTGCACACGCCTCAGGCCTTGTTCTTCACAGTGCAAACACATCAACACTGTACCAACGTAGCACAAGATGCCATTGAATATCACCTGCACATAACCTCTTATTAAAATATTTCAGTTATGTTTTAGGAAAATGGTGGGCTCCACTCAGTGTAACACTGGGATATGGCTGACTGTGGCTTAATTCATTTATGCCCCCCCAAAAACAAAAGTCTTAAATTTTGCTGTTTGAACCTCCAGAAAGGACATCAGCTCATGTTTAGGCTCAGTAAACGGTTGGATTCCTAAATGGAGAAGGTGAGTACGAAGGCCCTACATACACAGTGTGGGAATAAATTTGATGATTTAGAAGATAAACTGCAATAAGAACTGAAATGGTAAAACATTCAAAGCACTGGTGTCAATTAGCATTGCACTCCTAAGACATCATCAGAAGAAATGTAATTGTAGGAGAATACAATGCTCTCTGTTGCCTGTTCAGGTTGTGACAATTTTCTTTTGGCATAAAATGGCATGTCCATTTTGCTCACTTTACTCAACTTTAGAGGTGAACATCCAGTTGCTGTGACACTTGTTTTCAGTCCTTCTCTGACGGCTGACACTCAGATCATCCACTGATCCTGAGACCCTCTGTGATCCAGGCCCTTTTGCATGCTCAAATTGCAAGGATTTTGAAAAACTGTGGTGCAGTGGTTGGCGTCATTGCCTCACAGCAAGAAGGTCCTGGTTCGCATCCACTATGTAGTATTTGCATGTTCTCCCTGTGCCTGCCTGGGTTCTCTCCAGGTGCTTCAACTTCATCCCACAGTCCAAAGACATGCATAGGATTAGGTTAATTGGTGATTCTAAATTGGCTGTAGGTGTGAATCTGAGCGTGAATGGTTGTCCGTCTTTCTGTGTTAGCCCTGCTACAGACTAGTGACCTGTCCAGGGTGCACCCCGCCTCTCACCCTATGACAGCTGGGATATGCTCCAGCCCCACCCTGACCCTGAATTAGAGAAGCGGAAGAAAATGAATGGATGGATCTTCAGAACCTAAATGTGATATGGCCAGACATTACATTACATAAAAAATAAAACACCAATGTTGCTCCATTTATAGCTATAAGCTATTTTCCTGAGTGTTAAAACATGACTATATTAGAAAATTATTTTAAGCACAAAGAATCACAGCTAGAGAATGTGCCGTTTACAACACCAATTCCAAAAAATTTGTCTTCTTTTAACAACATTTCTTAAACGTCTGGGAGCTGAGGAGATCAGTTGCTGGACTTTTGGTAGAAGAATGTTGTCCTATTCTTTGCTGATACAGGATTCTAGCTGCTCGACAGTCCAGGGTCTTCTTTGTCATACTTTTAGTTTCATGATGCGCCAAATGTTTTCAATTAATGAAAGGTCAGCACCTGGACTCTTCTACTATGAAGCCATGCTGTTGTAATAGATGCAGTTTAGCATTACCTTCCTGAAATATGCAAGGCCTTCCATGAAAAAGACGTAATCTAACCTGTATATACCTTTCAGCATTGAGGTGCCTTTCCAGATGTGCAAGCTGCCAATTTCATAGGCACTAATGCACCCCCATACCATCAGAGATGCAAGCTTTTGAACTGAGCGCTGATAACAAGCTGGATGGTCCCTCTTTTCTTTAGTCTGGAGGATGCGGTGTTCATGATTTCCAAAAAGAAGTTCAAATTTTGATTTATCTGAACAGTTTTCCACTTTGCCTCAGTCCATTTAAAATGAGCTTTGGCACAGAGAAGACGACAATGTGTCTGGATCATGTTCACATATGGCTTCTTCTTTGCTTGATAGAGCTTTAACCTGCATTTGTGGATGGCACGGTGAACTGTGTTCACAGACAATGATTTCTGGAAGTGTTCCTGACCCCACGCAGTGATTCATGCCTACTTTTAATGCAGTGTCTCCTGAGGGCCTGAAAATCACATGCATCCAATTCTGATTTTCAGCCTTGTCCCTTGCGCACAGAGATTTCTCCAGATTCTCAGAATCAGTTGATGATATTACCTACTATAGATGATGAGATATTCAAAGACTTCATAATTTTGCACTGAGGATTATTATTCTGAAACTGTTCCACAATTTGTAGACGTAGTTTTTTGCAGATTACTTCTGAGAAACTCTGCCTCTGTAAGATGCTCTCTTTATACCCACTCATGTTACTGACCTGTTGTCAGTTACCCAAATTAGCTGCAAAATGTTCCTCTAGCTGTTTGTTTTGTTTGTTTTTTTTTCTTTATTAGTACTGCTTAGTAATCTATAATTACAAAACTAATTCAATAAAAATGTACAGGAAATGCCTTTAGTTTTAGTCTTTGATGCATGTGTTTATTGAGACGGGGATGTCTACATTACTGTGAGTCAACTGCCTTCACATAGTGTTTGTGTTGTAATGTGTTCTGAACTTCTTAAATCTTGCCTCTGACTAATACTGCTTCATATTATAAGTAATAAAAAAAACTAAAACTAACACAGAAACATTTTGAAACAATAGAAACTAAACTGAAATGAACAAGCAAACTCTAACCTGAAACTCATCTGAACTGAAATAAGAACTCAGAGGGATTAAAACTGATTAATCAGAACCATCAATATTTCAACTTTATTTTTTCCACATGTTTCTTTTCACCGTGGGATCCTGAATTCAACGTACACTTAAGAAAATGGATGGATGGATGTTGAAACCTGCCACTTACCAAAATGCAACTTAACATCTGACAGTTTGTTCTGAGATTCAGGTGTAATGTGTTGGAAGCTGCTCATGTTGCCTTGAACTGCTTAGTTCAAGCAGAGTTGAGGAGCAGGCTGTAGAAGTTTGGTAAAATCACTTTCTTCCTCAACACCTGCAGGTTTTTTGGCAGTTTCAAGCTTGTATTCTTTAAACGTAGCTGACACTGACCCAAGTGGCATCGGCTAAGGACATGGATCATAATTCACGCAGGCCTCACACAAAAGGATTTCTACAACTTTTCACATATACAGTTGTACATAGTACTTCTCAGCACCTGGATAAATCCCAAGTTAAAAAATAAATAAAAAAGTTAAAAAATTAAAAGTAGCTGTTGAGTTTAGAACCTCATTTTTCCTTTAAAAAAACTGTGAAAAATGGGAAATAATTACATTGGGGGTGTTGGCCATTTTATTCTATTTTATTTATTTATTTCTTTATTTAGGCATTTTCGTATATAAAACAGATGTGTATTCAATTAATTTTCTGCAAGTCAACTGATTAATCAGCAAAATTGCTAAGCGCTTTGTCACTGTTCTGTAAAATCTGGTTTTGGGGGTTCCTAGGGAAATAGTGAAACTGGTATGCTGTTGTTATAGAGTCACCAATGGAAGTGGCATGAAACCAAGGCAAAACTTTAGAGTTTAGGTACTTTCTACTAATGATATTATACATAGTGATTACTTTTCAGCACATTTATGTTTGTTTAAATTAAACTGAGCTGAATTACTCTCTCAGGGGCTGAAGGGGGGGCCCCAGTTCTCCCCCCTTCAGATATGGATATAGGAATATATCCATATCCCAGATATGGATATCCCATATGTTATTCCGACAGAACTGCTGCAAAGAAGCTTCAGAAATCTTATGCTGCCAGCACCTGTTTTCAGGGGCGTAGCACAGAAATCTGGGTCCTAAGTAGTCTCTGTGGGCCCCTCTTCCTCCTCTTGCTCTCTGCCCATCATTAGCAATCACTGAAAATATCCCCTTGAATGAAAATATCAAACATTATCCAGAGACACCAAAGTCTCCTGAAAGAGATTAAAAAAGAGCTCTTTTAACCACAGTCAGAACAAAAAGCAAATCGCTGCTGCTTTTTCCACGACCAGAGCAACACTCAGAGCTGCTTTTTCCACAAATAAAGGAATAATTGTTGCTGCAATTGCTGCAGCAGCTGTGGCTGCAGTTGTTCTGCTGATTGTTTCACAGCAAAAGCAATTTTTTCCACAACAGCAAAACCCAGAAATGTTTCAAATCCAAATGGCTCTGGTTCTGAATGTAGAATTTAACAACCCCATGACAGACCTTCTGATCTAGAGATTCACCTTGATTCTGTCTCTAAATATGATTACACTGTATTTATACGGCTCTATGTTTAATTTGGCTATTAAAAATGGTCTTGAAGAAGACAATAACATTATTAATAACTAATGATTAATCCATGAAAAATGCATAAATGAAACAAAGATTTATGTATGTTTTCCAAGTCAGTGCAAACAGTCTGTAAATACACTGCTAATAAATAAATACATCTCCACTGACTGTGATACTCTGATACATGTGATACATGCCTCTGACAGCAGGCACTGTACTAGTTTCACTAAAAATCAAGGAATCCCTGTAGGTTAAGTGATAATGTAATGACCCCGTTTCCGGGTCCAAGCCTCTACTGCACTGGATGAGGCTCTCATCTTTTTAACGTGCTGTGGTGCTTTGTCCTTTGTTTCTTGGAAAAACGCGAGCCCTGAAAAACTGTTCAGTAGTCATTTTAGGTCTTTATAGCTTTTTAACAGCACTATTCATGTGTTGCATATCTTTGAGCGAAATTTTGAAAAAAACACACAGTGCCACAGTCACCAAACATTTTAAAGCTTCAGAAAAGAATCACTCTTGGGCTGACTAAGAGTTCAGTGTGGACGTTAGACTTAAGACCACGACTTTCATAGCAAGTAATCCACATCATGCAGCAACATGCTAATGACTAACCTTGTATTGTGGATGGTGTCTTGCGTTCTCTTGGCTGAAGTTTTGTCTGTTGAAGGAGCATTTGGTCCCAGAAATGGCATCAGACTTAACAAGTGGATACCCAACGCTGTAGCCTCACATGTAACCTAGCACAAGAGGCTAGTTTTCATAGCTATGTATAGACTCGGGCTTGGGTGTGAGTAACACAGATGTCGTCATCAGTTAGCATGGGCCTCTGCACGGACATCGGCTTGCCTACAGGTGTTTTGTCACTTTTCATCTGTGGAAACACTACAGTACAATGCACCAACTACGCATGTGGTTATATGGTACTGTGTTAAATCTGCGCTGTAACCTGACATGCAACTCCCTAGAAATGTAACTACACACTGCCGCCAATGCAGCTCGCGGAGGTATAAATGTTGTCAAACACACCTTTCAGCTTTTCATGTATTTTGAAACTGGGTTTTTTGGAGACCTGGAATGTAAATGTGTCTGTCTTTAAAGCACTTTGGGTCAACTTCT
>VUQI01006590.1:2787-13808 GCA_015106735.1 Paratilapia polleni
TTAACCACCCTTCCACTGAGACCATTTCTGATGAGGCTTCAGTGAACAGTAGATGGATCAGCTGAAGGTCCAGATGCATCTCTCAGGTCCTGTGTCAGGTCTTTGCTGGATTTTTCCTGTTTCTGAAGGACATGACTTTCAGATACCGTTCATCTACTGCAGGTAGTTTTTAGGCCTGATTCTTCTTCTTTTGTCCTCCACATGTCCAGTTTCCTCAGATTGTTTAAGCACACTCTGCACACCATGCAGAGATATGCCAAGTTTTCAGCTAACAGCTCTTTAAGAATCACCTTGTTGGTGCAAAAATACTATTTTATGTCAAACTGTGTTATCTTTGGCATTTTTCATAGATTCAACTAAAGAAATGAGAACAAATGATGTTTCTGTGACAGGCTGCTGGTAACAAAGATACAATTTCTAATTGTTTCTTTGCTAAGTTGTCTGTTATGTGCAGACACACTGGTTCATCCCTTGAGTTAGGAGTCTTTTATGCTTGAATTAGTCACTGGTCAGTGTTCAGTGGCTTGATAAACAAAAAAGAAAAAGCAGCCAATGTTCAAAGAAAAACTTTGAAAGACCTTCAGAAAACCTGGAGAACTATTGCTCAAGAGCACTTTAAAACATTGCAATAGAGTCTGACTGTTTGGAGGCAAAATATAAAGAAAGGAGGAGTGGCTCAAGACTTTTGGACAGTACTGTATGGCAGTCTGAATAAAGTGCAGCAATTTGATGTCTGTGACGTAGAGGAACAAGCGTTGGTACCCTGGATGTTTGATCTGTTTCACAAAGTGCATTCTGGGTAAACTTTAAAAGCTCAAATCAGCAGTGGGATAGGTGGCTGCTCAGAACAGGGATCATCTTCTGTGACTCCTGCTGGGTTAATATGGTCACATTTTAACACTCTGAATGCAGCTTCTGGCTGTGAAAGGCAGAAACAACGTTCCACGTGTTCTGTATAACAGTTTGGATCACATCGCGCTAACAGCTTTCAGTCCTGAAGAAGTTTCTGGATCTGGATCACAGAGGGTCTAAGGACCAGTGGATGCTGTGCGTCTGAGGAGGAGTCACAGCAGCCAGATGTTCTCCTCTAGAGCTCAGATCCTCCATTTACAACCAGACGACACTTTCCTTGTTTTTAGCACTTTAATCACCTGCACGGAGACACCTGGGACTCCGGGGGGCTGGACTGTTTTACGTGCTGGCTTGTTAGCTCATGTTAGATTACACAGGTGCAGCAGTTCTGAAACAAAGCCCAGAGCATCTTCAGCAGGTGAAGCTCAGACTGCCTGATTACGCCTGCTCAGCGTTTGCAGTCCAAACACTTTTTTAAAGGCAGAAAAATGTTCTCATCTCTAATCCTTGTCTCCTCGATCCTCCTGTGACCTGAAATCAGTGTCAGAGCTCCATGTTGAAGGAGGTCTGAAGTTCATCAGGAGGAGAGAGGAGGCTGCAGGAGGAGCTGTAATGGAGGATGCTCAGATGTGTTTTTCTGTTCAGGTATAAAAGAGGCGTGGCCACAGCCGGAGGGAGGAGGACTCTTTGAACACCTCGCCCTGATTATGGAAGATGATCAAACTGTGTGACCTTCACTGTTTCTGATCTCTGTCACATGACTCCACGCTGTGAGCCTACACCTGAGCTCTGCTCCACCTGATATCAGACACACAGCAAACTCACCTCTTCCTTTTGTTACACACCTGCCATCTGGACTCCTCTGTCCTCGTGCCTCAGGGCAGATGGAGGTGAGGATGTACAACGTTGAACCAACCGGACTTTTTTTGAGGTTCACAAGGACGTTTCGCCTCTCATCCGAGAGGCTTCTTCACTTCTAACAGCTGATGGGGAGTCCCAGGTCTTCAGCCCTCCTCGGAGGTGGTCCTGAGAGTCACTGACCCACCCTGCCATCACATGAGCCTTTAAGGGTCACACAGGTCAAGGTGTGAATGGCAGTTTCTTCACCTGGGAATCACCTCCTTTACTCCTTGAGAGAAATGGCCATCTGTGTCCACCTGAAACAGAGGAGGCCTGTGCTCCCCTCCCTGATTCAGCCCCCACTCACACCTCGACCTGTGGGACCTTAACAACATACAAACATGTCCTGGCGTGTTGAGACGTCCCCCAAGAGGACAACTCCACTGGAGGTGAAATACCTGCAGCTCCCCATCAGCTGTTAGAACTGAAGAAGCCTTTTGGATGAGTGTTCAGGAACACCATGAGCAGGAAGACCGAGAACCTGCGGAGACGTACGAGGACGTTCAGACCGTCAGCCGTGTCTCAGGAAGCAGAGGAACCTGGGCCTTTCAGCTAAAATATGTTTTCACACCTTTAGTTTTAGTTCGGAGTAAAAATCGTCTTCATAAGGAGCTGCTGAGCTTTAACGCTCATGTTTACCTGACCTCAGCCCTGATCCACGAAGCAGCTTCAACAAACTCTGAGTTAATGAATCGATGCCACGACTCACCGTGGCAACGGGTAAATAACAAGCAGAGCCGAGGAATATGAACACGACTCAGTGGATAAAATATTTAAATCTTTTACGTCATCTGTGCTCATCATTTAGCCAGCTGGAGTTTTCACTAGTAAAGCTGGAATTTGACCCCATTTCACGTGATTTTTAAATGTAATTGTTCAGGAGACAGAAAGTGATGGACCGATGGGCCTGTGAGAGACCGGCTCAGTGGAAAACATGTTGAGGTTCAGACCTTTCAGACATGGCACCTTTCTGACTGTTGCTGACTGAATCTCAACACATGAACACGTTTCAGTGTGAACACGAAGCCAGAACATTCAGACTGTGTGCAGCTGCTTTTAAAGCTCACTTTAAAATACAATTAGTCCAGTTTCAGAGTCCTAAAGTCATTTCAGCCTCATCTTCACTCTGAGACATTTACGTCGTCTACAAGATGAAAACCTGAAATGTTTTTCCATCAGACCCATTGATCATTGATCAGTTTTATGCACTTAGATTCAAGAATAAACATTTAAATTGAACACTTAATGCATGAGAGGTGAAGAAGAGAGTGCAGGCAGGGTGGAGTGGATGGAGACGAGTGTCAGGGGTGATGTGTGACAGAAGGAGCAGCAAGAGTGAAAGGGAAGGTTTACAAGGTGCTAGTGACCCTTGCTGTGATGTGTGGTTTGGAGATGGTGGCACTAAGCTGGAGGTGGCAGAGCTGAAGATGCTCAGATTTTCACTGGGAGAGACCAGAATGGACAGAATTAGAAATGAGGACATCAGAGGGACAGCTCAGTTTGGAGTCAAAGTTAGAGAGGCAAGGCTGAGATGGTTTGGACATGTGCAGAGGAGGGACAGTGGATGATGAAGATGGAGCTGCCAGGCAGGAGGAAAAGAGGAAGGCCACAGAGGTTCATGGATGTAGTGAAGGAGGACATGCAGAGGAGGATGCTGGGATAGGGTGACATGGAGGCAGATGATCTGCTGTGGCGCCCCCTAAAGGGAGCAGCTGAGAGAAGACTTAATTTAATATTTAGCATTTAGATTTTCAACAGTTTTCGATGGAAAACACTTGCAAACATTGCTGTAAATGTGTTAAAAACACGACCTGAATTTTTTTTGTTATTTTTTCTGAGGTCTGGAGCTAAACGCAGCAGCTTCAGTTTACAGTCAGAGCCCTACATCATACAGATGAACTTTATCCCACCAACGCTTACAGTAACATCAGGGAAACGTTTGGGAGGAATTGACTGACAGACTGACCGAGGCTGGAGATCCCACGTCCACTCATCACGTTAAACGTAAGAACAAACCTCATGTCTGTCGAGATGCAAGCTTTAACAGATGATCCGTGCTTTCACAAACCGAACGTCAATCAGCTGGCTGAGCTGCAGCACAAGGGAGGAGTCACAGTCTGTTACCACGGTAACTGGCTCAGAGTTTCATACAGCCAGAGTTTAAGCTCAGGATGAACAAACTCAGAATTGATCTGTGTGGAGGAAGGAGGCATGAAAACCTGGTGTAACACGTGCGCTCTCCTCTCACTGTTTCATGGTGAATTTATAGTCACGTGTGCGTGTCAGAAACACAAAGAGAATGAGCGGACAGATGAAATCCAGTTTTATTGATCAGGAACATAAATAGGACGAACGTGTCACCGTACACAAAGCAAAGTCCAAATAAATAGAGTCACAGCAATAAATTAAAGCAGGACGTGGACGACAGACGGTGCAGTTCAATGGCTATTTACACTCATTTTTATACAGGTTTTCACTCGTTTCACGCCTCACTTCACATTCTTGTTCTTCACATTTCAGGAACTTCAGCAGGAACTTTATTTAAAAAACAAACAGAGAAAAGCACAAAGCAGCGGCTGACTTTTAAAAACCTTCAAGTCATGTTTCTCCAATCAAACACGTCAGCACGGTACAAAAATATCAGTCCCAGGCGGCTCAGCAGCTCTCCAGCAGCCCGTGACCTCTGACCCTGGGACAGTCCGTGTTCTGGTCTGGTTCTGCTGATCCGTCTGGATCCGGTCTAATTTGAGTTTTTGCCTTTTGCTGAAATCAGGTCAGAGTCTGGTTTTCTCAGGATACCATCTTCAGAAACAGGAAGCGGGTCATTTCCTGAAAGCTGCTGAGCTGACCCTGAGCCTTAGACTCACGCCTCGGCTCTCCTCCACTTTCAGGTTCATGTGCGTACAATCATGGGCGGAGTGGCGGGGAAGACGACGCCACGCCACGCCGCGAGTCAACAAGAAACAGAAACACGACACCCGGACACGAATGCTGCAGAGCTCCAGCGTGCAGCCGCCCGCCATCACCAGAGAGCCAGCGGCCGCAGCTTTCATAGTCCAGCTCTGTGTCCCCACACACACACACACACACACACACACACACACACACACACACACACACACACACACACACACACCAAACAAAAAGGAGCAACAAAAATGGATGTAAACATTGTTTTAGAGGAAAAACAAAAAAACACACCTGAGACTACCTCCTCGCCCTCACATCGCTGCACTCAAACATTAGGAGTTCATGTTACTGTGTGGAAACCACGCCCCCCACTTTGTGATGATGTCACTACCAGGTCAGCTTCCTGTTTCCACTTGTTTTTCTAATTTTTAACGCTCACGCAGCTGCAACATGATGTTTCCGACATCTGTACACCAGGGGGTGATGTGAGCAGCTGTCATTTGTTTACATGGAGTATGAATGTTTTTGTCCACCAGGGGGCAGATCAGACCTCGAGCTAAGAGCCTGTTCACTTCCTGTGAGTCTAATTGACTGCAGTTCACCTAGGGGGTGCTCTGAGCTCATCCTCAGTGAAAGAGTAAATTTCCAGCTGCTTTCACACAAAAATATTTCATTTTAGTTTCCGGAAAACCAGAAATAAAACATCCTTTAGTTTTTCTCTCAGTGAAACTGATTTTGTCCCTGAAGTGCTAGCATTCTTCTAATGCGTGCTGATTGGTCAGTTAGGGATTTAGGACAGGAAGTCCTCCCTTGATGGTGCCCGTTTCAAGATGGTAACTCCAGCAGATGTTAGAAGCGTAGTTAAAGCCCAGCACAAGCTGCATGTGTGCAGAAGAAGCAGCTGGTTGTGGTGGTTGAAGGTAATGCTATCAGGAGGCTGCTGCTCGCTTCACGCCCCAAATCAACATGGAGGAAACCGTAAAGCGTCTCATGGTGCTGTGACGTCCCTGATACAAAGGATTTTACTCCAATAGAAACCTGTAAAACATCTAAAAATAGAACTGTATCTATTGTCTCTGGTCCTAACAAAAACAGGATGAGAGTCCGATTTATTCTGGACTAGCTCGAGAGCGCCACCTGTGGAACAGGAAGTTCATACACTGGGAGTTCTCCATGTGGGGAGATAGTTTCAGTTTGACTATGAGTCAAACTATACTTCCCATAATGCAGCTGGATAGTGGTTCTCATTAGAGCTCCTGTGCCCCGTAAATAGCATGGTTACTGGCGTTTTTACTTTCTAAATCCACAAAGATCAAAGTGTTTCTTCTACAGGCTAACGTTAGCTCGTAGCCCCGGCTGGCGAGCATCATCACGCACCGCGAGGATCCATCCTGAAAATAAAACAGCTGTATCTGGGGACATACTGCAGTCGAGTACATCAACAGGTTAAAGAGAAAGTTACATGGATCCGTGTTTCAGATGGAGATCAGTTTCATCTCTGCGTGCCTGGAGTGTATTTCTGCTAGCATCACACACGCACTGAAAGGAGGGAAACTGTTAGCTTAATTTAAAAAAAACAAACAAAAAAAAATCAACTCTTCACAGCGGACGGTAAAATTCATCACGCTTTAGAAACGTGCAGGTGGAACAAAACGCTAATCCAAGGCTAGCTGGTGACCCGCTGTAGCCTGTGAGCTAACAGCTAACAATGCTCTATTAATGTCTGTGACTTTTCGTTGGTTCCGTCTGTCAGTGCTAAGTTACGAGCTTGAAGCTAACGATGACTCAGCAGCTCTTTCCTGGTTTTAAACCAGCCACTGGTGTGAGTAAGAAGCTATGAAAAAGTTTAATTTTTCATCCTTGTGTGGTGCGTGCTATCTGGCTAACGAGGTAAGCAAGTGAGTTTAATTAACTGGAGCCAGAGCTAGGCTAACTCTAAGCTATCAGGACATCAAAATATGCTATTAGCTTTAGAGACAAGCTAACAAGAAGAGGGGTCGATGATTTGTCTTTGCTTTGCGGACAGTTTTTCTTCAAATAGAAACATCTAGAATATTAGCTGCTCATTCTGACTAGCTAGGGTTAGCTCCTGTTCACTGGCTTCAGTCAAATAAACCCATGCAGTCTCAGGGCAAATAGCCAACTGCCTAAAAACAGCAAGCAAAATAAACAGTGATTATCTGCCTGAAGGACCAGCGGTGCATCTATAAAGGTACAACTCATCAGTGGAAATGTGACAGAAGGAGCTCGTCGTACCGTGACAGAGATGAAACTGGTGTCCACCTCTTCGCGTCAGTCGGACTCGGTATAAAAATGTATTGATGTGCATAGAGGACGAGAAAGCGCGATTATATATTTCTAAACTTTTGCACCAAAGTGAAGGAGAACATTTTGTTGAACTAATTCTACAGTAGATGGATGATCTGAAGCAAACTTGATGTTACTGGTTACCTGGTGATGCCGTTGAAGCCTTCGTGATGCAGGTTGGTATGTAAGAAGCTAACACAGACAGACAAACAGCACACACTGCAGAACAGAAAACATTTCCCTTGAGAGTCCCGACAGCTTCAGGCGTTCAGGTAGACCGTCCGGACGAGAAGCGCTGCTCTTCTGCATCTACCTGACATCAAACTACCTGCTGCTGCTGCTGGAAGCGTCAGAGTCTTTACAAAGTTCGCCCAACAGATGAAGAGAGTTTTGATTGCTAAGCCTACACAGACACAAACATCCCCATTCCCTTTGTGTTCACGATTTAAGGTGGTTAAGGTAAAATTAAACCAGAAAAGAAAGCGTCCTCGTGTGGAGTCCCATAGTTCAGTGGAAAGGAGCGGTCCAGGTAAAGCAGGAGGATGTGCTGCCGAGACTGGCGTGGACGTTTGCTGACTTCGTTTGCCAGCACAGTCCTGCGATGAATGACACTGTCCGATGGTGTGAAGGTGTTAATCCAGACAGCACTTCTAATAACATGCAGGTAAGTTAAAAAGAAAAAAGAAAAAAAAAAAAAAACTCCCAGGTGTGAAGATCCACAGAACAGAGGAGGGGCCAAGCCAGCAGGGAAGAGGGACTGCGATGCGTCTGCGTAAGCGTGGTTTCTACCACTACGAGAACCGGCGGTTGGCGAGTTATTTAGTGCTCTGATTCTGGAGTACGGGGATGATGCAACAGGGGGTTTTTTTTTGGATGCGTTTACTATGCCAAGAAAAAAGAGCATCAGTTCTGACCCCTTGAGGGGTCGAGTTCAGGTGACCCGCAGTGGGATCTGTAGTCAAGACACGAGTGCGAACAAACAAAATCCAGCCCAGGCACAAGTTTTTAAACCCCTCCCACCCAACCCAAGAAAAAAAACCCTTTTGGCTTTGTGATTATATACAGTGGCTTCCTGTGGACACAGTTTGATGTCCTTTAAGGTTCCACAGGTGTGCAGGACTGGATGTTGGTGACCCGGCGCCGGTGTAAAAGGTCAGGGTCAAGTCTTCAGGCTGAGAGGGGGTGGAGCTAACCGTGTCAGTCAACTGTAGGAGTGCTTATGGGTGTAGTGATTTTCCAGTCAGCTTTATTTGTAACTGTTTTGTGGGTATGACCCTCTACTAGCTCCGCCCCCTCCCTCTCGCACCACCTCCAGCTACTGGTGGACTTCGTTGGCGATCAGACTGTCCTCCCCTGACTGGAAATCCGCCTCATTGATGCTGTTCCCTCCGTTCAGCATCTCCTCGTCCTGGGACGAGCCTCGGTCCTCCTCGCTGCTGCCGCCGCCTGGCTCATCCGAGTTTGGGTCCTGGAGCACCTGGGCAATGTACATCTGCTGCTGCTGCTGCTGCTGCTGCTGCTAGAACATAGAGAACATAAAAACAGGTCAACCACCAGGGGGAGACACAACCACAAACAGGTCCACCACCGGGGGAGACAGAACCAAGTAAAGCAATGGGGAGAGACAAAATCCAGAGAATTGGGAAGCCATCCCATGTTCAAATATATTGAGAGCTTTTTTGATTTGAACTGGAAAAAAATTTGTTTGTCGTTTTTGCACAAAGATCTTTTCAGCGGGCCGTGATTCCTAAAACTAATGTACCAAAAACATCACCAACATGGGGTCCATCAATAACTGCAGAACAAAACAGTCAACACAACAATTTTTTTTTCTAAAAAGCTCTCTGAGAACTAGAGGTAGTTTGTTAGCTTATGAACAGGAACTACAGATGGTTTTCTCCTTTCTATGCACTGATTCAATTCAATTAAATTTTATTTATATAGCGCCAAATCACAACAACAGTCGCCTCAAGGTGCTTATATTTTAGGGTAAAGACCTTAAAATTGTCTTCATTGGGTGAGCAGTTAAATAAGACAGCTATGTGTGTGGCGCTGCCAGGTAAGAGCTCATGTTTCAGTGCTCTGTTTTTAACCTGTCTATGTCTTGTGTAGCCACACAGTGTTTTATGAGCTGCACAAGAAGGCGATGTTGAACAGAAGATCAGCCAAAGTTAAATCAGGAAAGGCTGTTGATTTTTAGAGGCCCATTCGGGGAACGTTTTGATCAAACCTCACACTATGTCCTGCTGTCCTTGTTTCTTTCATTCTTGGTTTGCTTCTGTGAGTCTGCCCGGCTTTCTGTGGCCCGCAGACTCAAAAACCTGGGAGTGCGTCTCGTAAGGCGGACTGACCGGTGGCCTTAACAGCCCCAATTCCCAGCAGTACTGAGACCTGACTTGTTTGCTGGTTGTGTTGATGAAGATATGGGGGATGGTTTGCTGTGAACCCAATAAAGAAAAGTATTAGACGTGTCACCTGAGATTTGGTGGTGGGGGATGATGAGGGACGAGCTGGACGTCCGTTCTCGACGGCGTCCACATCGTTCTCCTTGGTGTCGATCTGAAACAGAGACTCAGAGTGACATGGTGGACTTTTCAAACACTTCATACAGACCTTCATCATGGTGCTGCGGTACCTTATAGTTGTGAGCGCTGAGGTACTTAAAGTGTCCGAAGCAGACGTGCGACAGACAGACCACAATGGTGACGATCAGCACCACCAGCGTGAACATGGAGGTCGGCGTGTCAAAGCCTGAGAGCACATTAGCAGTTACCTTTGGTTAGCATTCAACATCCTGTCACTGATATGAACCTGTGGCTCTTCACATCCAACAGGAAATTTTAATTCAATTCAATTCAATTCAATTTTATTTATATAGCGCTAATTCACCACAACAGTCACCTCAAGGCGCTTTATATCCTTCACCGAGCATGTGATTAACTCAATGACTAAAGAAGCTACGTGTCACCTCAGAAAACGTCAGCGGACAGCAGTCATCTTTCTGTTGCTCCACGCTATAACTGGTTGATGCGTTTATAGCTGACCAGGTGACAGTGAGGCTGAAATCACTGATTTACAGCTGACTGAAAGACGACATTACTGCACCCCACAAATGTCCTCTGTGAATATATCAGCCACTTTTTTCTAATATTTGAAGTGTGGGAAATGTATTTTTTAACCAATTATATTTTTCTACGCAGTGACAGATTTGTGACAACAGTCGTTATGAGTCACCCAGAATGTTTCTTAACCGTGAAGTCAGCTCACTAACACAGCTGATAACTCAGCAGAATAGTCCTTAGAGAGAGAGAGACATGTTTTCATATGCTTCAGTTTTTATAAATATTTTGCTTTTGTGTTTTCTTTTGTATTCAGTCGGAGTCAGCAAACGATCTGAGTGCCGTCTGAGAATTCACAGCAGGAGTGAATTCACCAATTTCCAACTAACCCTGATTTAATCAGTTTCATAAACTGATGTGAAGCTGTCTGTTCTTATTGACATATTAGACAGAGCCTAATGTTTAATAGTAAGCTTAAAAGTAAAGTAAAATTTCAACATTTAACCTGTGAGGTTAAGAAGGTAAAGAAGTACATATTTTGAAGTATTATTAGTTAATTATGGAGTTCCTCAGGGTTCTGTGCTGGGACCAATTCTATTTACATTATACATGCTTCCCTTAGGCAGTATTATTAGAAAACATAGCATACATTTTCATTGCTATGCAAATGATACCCAGCTGTACTTATCCATGAAGCCAGATGACAAACACCAATTACCTAAACTACAGGCATGTCTTAAAGATATAAAGGCCTGGATGACCTCTAATTTCCTACTTCTAAATTCAGATAAAACTGAGGTTATTGTACTGGGCCCTAAAAATCTTAGAAATATGACATCTAACCAGATACTTACTCTGGATGGCATTACTTTTGCCTCCAGGGACACTGTGAGGAATCTTGGAGTCATTTTTGACCAGGATATGTCTTTCAACGCGCACATTAAACAAATATGTAGGACTGCTTTCTTGCATTTGCGTAATATCTCTAAAATT
>VUQI01006595.1:6516-18225 GCA_015106735.1 Paratilapia polleni
GCCCCCCCCCCCCGACTTCAGTCTTGGAGTCTGATTGTCTGTTCAGTCAAATAGTTATTCACTCCCTCCTTGCTCTTTCTGTCTCTTTCCTGAATCAGAGCCATCTCCCACTCTCTAATTTTACCCCTCTGCCATTTACTTTATCTCTTTTGCTCTCTCATTAAAATCTCTTTTTCTTCTCTTAAGTGCTCAGTAATGTTTCTAACTCTGTTCTGTTGTTCTCTGACGAAACATAAAGATTACACACATCTTTAGCTTCTTTGATATTTGATATTGCATGATAGTTCTGCAGGAGAGGTAAGGCACAGCACATGATATTCACATCTGGAGACATACGTATGTTTGTGTGTGTGGCTATGAGAGAGTGGCGTGCCGTGTCTTCCTAGGATTGCAGATCTGTGAGAGATAAATGACCTTCTTGCTTCCCCTCTTCTTCACACACCGCCTGTGATAACCTCTTTCACCCACCATCCCAAGTGTGTGTGTTGAGGGGATGGAAGCAGAGGGCAGCAGCAACAGGTTGTCTTGGCAGTCTTTTTCTGAAGTTCAGTCTTCATCCTCCAAGAGTTGCTGCTCTCCTCTGCGTTACATTTTTTTTCCTTTCTTTGATTTCAGAAGACAAACAGAAAGATGTAGGTACAAGAAGCTTCACAGTTGTGGCACCCTCAACAAGGGTTTCTTTTTGTCAGGCCACTCTTGCCTAATTTCCCTCTTGACAGATGAATTGCCACCCAGTCCTGCCTCTTTCCGCCCCTCCATTCTCCAAACACACACATACATTTTTATTTATTTTTGCTTGATTCTGTTGCTGTTCCAATTCATGATGGCCTGCGGTGAACATCTACATCCTCGCTGTGTTTTCCTTGGAAGGCCGGAGTAAAACTTTCCCCTCCATCATGCTCTCATCAGTGCTTTGCACTCAGGGAATTCCCAATTAACCCGACTGGGACAACTGCATTCACAAGTAGGGCTGCAGAGACACTGGGGACAAACCATGGGGGTGCACTTCCCAGAGCCCCCTGCCTCACCTCAACCCTCTGGATCGGATATCATTCCACAGCCACTCAGGGGACTTTTTCTCAGGGCCCCGGCTTTCCAGGGAGTTTAGAGCGGTTTGATTTATACAAAGAGAGTGTGGGGCCCCTTGTCATAGCATGGGGGTCTCTTTCTGATGTATGTTTTATTTTGGAAGTGATTGATTCTGTGCCAGATAGGAAGCCAGTGATCTTTGTATAAAGGTTAAGAAGTGCCTAAAAAAATGACAGAAGTAAAGCAAACTGAAAAAAAAAATGGTTATGAAAGAAGAAACAATGGTTCTATCCATGGCACCATCAACGGTTTCCCATAATATAAGAAACAGGAAACAAGACAGAAATTAAAAGAGAAAGTGTTAAAGTGGTCAGAGCAACAAACTGTAGCGCAGATAAATCCATTTCAACAAAAAGAAGTCTGAGTGTGCGTGAATCTGTGTGTGTGTGCGTACCAGCTCCTGCAGGGAGTGCTTTTAACCCTGCTGTGTGAGGGGCAAGGAGACGAGCTTACTGCTGGGCCTCTCATCATGGGGGCCCATTGCTTCATCCTTCAGTCAATAGCTGTTTGTTTGGCCAGAAGAGTTTGAGTATGTGTGTGTGTGTATATGTGTGTGTGTTAGTTATTTGGATCAGTAGTTAATGTCAGACGTGGCGGACTCTTTTGGCTTCCTGCGGCCCACTTCTGAAGCATTCAGACATTTCTGTGTCTTTCTGTTTTTCAGTCAGATAATTTGATTAAATATTAGCAGCGGTTTTCTGGGAAACTGTGATTCTGCTTACACTTTTGGTAGATAACAATGAACCTTGATAACTTCTCTATCTGTCTGTCCTGCCAGTGTTAGTGTAATAAATTTTTCCCAGTGGGTAACCCAGAATCTAAACGTTAATAGGTAACACATGAATGTCATCTCATGCAAGTCATGATCAGTAAATCCCTCCGTCTCATTTCCTTAAGTAACACCCTCTGCTTGCACACACACACACACACACACACACACACACACACACACACACACACACACACACACACACACACACACACTCCCCTGTGTTCTCTAATGAGAGTGATGGTTCACCTTCCTACTCTTCGTTCTTCCCTTCTCTTGGCCTTTCACCTGCTCTCCTTCTTAGGGCCTGATGATAGCAAACACACCACCACTAGCCCAGACACCATTGTCTGTTGTTTGCTCACCACATACCTCCTCTGCTTGCTTACCCTCTTTTCACTCCCTTTCTTGCATAGGAGTGGCTGGTGAAACTCCTTGTCCCTCACTTGTTTGTGCCTCAGTTTCAGCCTCACCAGATTACAGCACTGACATGAAACTGCTCTCTCTGTGTGAATGTCAACATTATACTTTGTTTTTATCAGACAGGGATTCATATGTTCATTAGTCTGCATGATTAACTCACCACTGACAGCCAGCCTTGGCAGTGTGCCATCATGGATTAGAGGAAGAAAGCCACTCATCAGTTTTGGGCCCTGTGTGTGTATTTTAGCCTCATGCTGACTGCAAAATTGTGTTGTTCATAACACCAGAGAGCTGGGAGATTTTGGCCAATATCCTTTTTCGTGCAGCAGCTAAGATAGGTGAAGCCAAGGATATTGTTTCTATGTGGCCCCCAGGCCCTCAGTGGTGGATGGGGAGGTTACCTGCCCTTGGCACTCAGATCAGAAAGTGAAAAGCATGCAGCCACCTCCCCAGAGCTACACAATAACATCATCATAACTTAAATGCAACCCTTTCCGTTTAGTTTTCATATAAGCTTTAATCAAAATAGTGTCTTCATAAACCTCCCAGAATTGGCTGTTTTGTTACTAGCAGTTGGGTGGGAAGTAGAGGTCTAAGCCTTAAACTAAGTGGGTGTTACCTGCTTTGGAATTCCTGTATTGCTTCTTGTGTTTTCTTGATGGGAAGATTTGCTTTGTGGGGCTCTTCTGCTTAGATTAGACCAAGTATTTCTTTAATGCATGCTAAGCAACACTTTCCCTAACCCACAGAGAAATGTGTCCAAACGTGTTAAGACAAGGTGAAGGAGTTTAGGTGTGTATCTATCTGGATGTGGATGCTCGAGCCCTGTAGCGGCAGGGGAAGGGGATTCTCCCAGCTTCTCTTCTCCTGCCAGAGTAAACTTTTCCTGGGCCTTAGGGCCTACAATGCTTCCCCCTACTCTCCATCTCTCTTCTGTGCCATTGTTTGAGCTTGCTCGGACAGGGTCATACACTCCACTCTGTTACACACCTGATCAAGAGCCCATAAGAGCACATAACAAGTAGAACTCAATGAATCAACCTCAGAGGAATGCTGCTGTCACACTTCAAACACAGCAAGGCTAAGCTACGTTTTTCTATGAATCGATTTATGGATGTGTCATCAGTCACAGAGCTACGCCTCTTGATGTTAGCGGATGGGCAAAGAGTGTGTGCATTCATTGACGCACAGAGAAGAGTAATGATGGTGCTGGAGCAGGGTCTGTAGCTAACCTTTTCTGTCTTCCTCCCTTCAGGTAGCCAAGGTGGAGTACGTGAGGCGGAGACCCAAGCTGAAAGAGGTCTTTGTACGGTTAGAAGACCACCTGGAGTGTGTGTGCACATCACATCATCATGTGGTAGAGCACTCAGAAGCAGAAACAGGTAACAAGCATTGCCTCTTTGGAGAAAATTCACTTTGAAGCCGAGTTTGATTGCAGAAACCCACCCTTGTCCATTATCATGCATTCTACTTTCCTGTCTGCCTCATGTTAGTCTGATGGTCTCTTTATTCTTTGTTTGGCTTCATGGCTTTGCACTGGATGACCTTTTTCTATGATTGCTACAAACAAACTTGTGAGGTGGCTCATGATTGCAAAATTGTAAAGCTTGTGTGCTCGTGCCTTGTCAGATGAGGATGTGTGCGTATGTGAATTTGTGTGTTAAGGGAGGGTGTCCAAAGGCTGTTTGGCATGACAGCAGGTAAACCGCCAGTGCCTTGATCTGAAGCCTTTTTCTCCTTGGAAGCAGATAAGCGCTGTAATGTGTGCTGATAAGGCATCTGAAGAATTTATAGTGTGTTATATCTGTGCGCACTCTGCTTCTGTCCCAGGGCTGTTGTGCCTTTGTCTGTATTATAAACCCTGCTTCTTGCTTTTAACCCTCCTTCCTATCCACCCTCCCTGACTTTGTGTTTTCAGGCCACCGTAGGGCCAAAGGTAAAAAAAGGAAACCTAAAAAGCTAAGACGCAAGGAATTATTGGTGACTTAAAAAAGTTGCGCTCATTACCCAAAGTCCACTGGAGAGCTGTGAAGTGAACAGGTAGGACTTAAGCACTGCAGCCTTTTATCACTGCACTGGCCCAATCAGGGTGCAAAGAAGGCCTGCCAATCACTGTCACCAATAACATCACAGCCAATCGGTGTGAGAAGAGGAGGGACTAAGGAGTATCATGCTCTGTGCTGTCCTCATTACTGCATGTCGAGTTTGTGGCTTGCTGAGCATGCACACTGCTTTTATCTGCTCTGTATTGTGCTTGCGTTTGGTTGAGTGAACTTATTTCATTGTACAGCAAAACTACTGTTTATATTGTTTCACTTCTTAGAAATCACCCCTCTGTCTGTATTTTTTTTTTACTGTCCTTCACCTTATCACATTGTCATCACCCTCTAAAAAAAAGAGAGCAATATTTTTGATTTTCTTTATCCTGTGCTTTACTTTAGGCACACACAAAATTGCACACATGCCTTATTTTGACTGGACATAAATAATGTCTGGTCTGAGCACTGTCTTTGAAATCTGAGGAAACATGATTCAGAACACTGTGGGTCTTGTGTGAATTGTGTTGGAAATGCATGAACAAACTGATGAAATTGGGCTATAAATCCAAAAATCGAATTCGATTTTTTTCCCCATGATGAAGCATGCATTGTGTTTGTAAAGCTGCGATTCTAATGCCAGCTTTTCTCTCTCTCCCCCACAGTGGATGTAAGGTGAGACCAATCAGAACAAGGGAGTTCAGCGTGGGAGGGGCCTAAATAGAGGGGGCCACCAAAAGGACACCTGCTCTGTCCTCTTCCCCACTGCCGTGCAGCCTTCGTTTTAAAAAATAAAAATTCTGTTAAGATGAAAGACTGAAAAATAGACAGCAGACAAAAAAAAAAAAAAACCCAAATAAGATACCAAAGGTGCTTTCGAAAAAGAAAACAACCAGTGACTCTGTCAGTGGTGTGCCACATACCCAGACAACTGAATTGTGCCATTCATTAAGAAGAAAAGAGAGGACGCTGTGGAGCTCGGGCAGGCCGGAAACAGGCCGAAGGGAGATGACGAAAGGGACTGGTGTTGGACATTTTGACTGACTTTGTCCGAACAATGGAAACTGCTGTTGAACAGTTGGATCACACCTTGATGAGAATCCAGTGCTCCGACTCAGCATAAGTACCCTGCCCCATTCAAATGACTCTTGCATACACCGGAAACAAAAGACTGAGGGATATAGGAAAATCAATGGAAAGAAAAAGATTTTGTTTTAAGAGACTCTCTATAGAGCTTCAAACAATTTGAGTTAGTAGATGTTTACTCTGTGTAAAGGGTAAATCTTCTCTGAGACCCCTGGTTGTCTGTGACTTTGCCCACCTGCTATGTACAGTTTAATTTGAAAAGAAAGTAGTCCTTCTTCTTGCAAACTATTTATATGTGTGGATGTTTGCTTTCTGTCTCTTGCAATATGAACAAAAAAAAAAAAAAACAAAGGTGTTTTTATGTTTTTGCAGGAATGCAAGCGGTCTGGTTCTTTGTAACCATCAGTATCACAATCTCAGTGTCATTTTTTAGTTTTGTTTTTTTTTCTTGTCAGCCATGTTTCTTATTATATTCCAGTATATCTGATTGATATCAAGTCTTGTATATGGTTTGGATATATGTGTGCAAGGAGGAGATTTGAGAGTCAGTACAGGAAGATGCTTTATTTTTGTTATGAAATATATTATGCATACCTATATCCAAGCAGGAATTATGTTTATTTCTTCTGTTGTGGTTGAATGTCTGTATTTAATCCATTTGGGAAAAAAATGCAAAAATGAGGGCAGGGGTGGAAGTAGACCAGTGCTTGTTAGCCTGTGTGTATCACTGCATCCGAGCTGTGAAAAGGATAAAGAATAGGGATAAAGTGGCTCAGACATGGCAGTTCCATAGCGTGTGTGTGGTGGCATACTGTATCTTATGCTACAACAACGATAAGCCCTGTCCTATTCTTTATGTAACAAGTTACATTTCCCACAAACATGCATTCAGTACATCGGTGTGTGTATGCCAGTCACATAAGCACACAAAAAGTGTCCATGCATGTCTAAACTAGATGGCATACATAGGCTGTGTGTGTGTGTGCTTATGCACAATTTCTCTGCTACGAGAGGCTATTTTTCGCCCATATCACTCCAGCACTGATAAGGAAGATACCCGCCCGGTCTGCTACATAAGCACACATGTTGTGCCTTTGAGGAGCAAAGTCCATCTTAAAGACTGAATGAGCGTGCAAAGCAAATCGACAAGTGCATGAATGGGCTCCTTGTTTTGTCAGGCTTTACTCCTCTGTTGACAAGAGAGCAAATCTCAGATTACTCCACCCTGTGAAGGGACTCACATTTTATGCAGCCTTCTACTGTCAGGACAAATGATCTGAGGTGGCCTGAAAACAGCACACTGTTAGCCTGAACTCGTGCCCCGAAGGAACAAACAATGACTTCCTTACCAGTTCCTATACCAGTGATGAATGTGCAACAGGGCCTAAGGCTACATGGTGCAAAAACAATGTCCCTTTTTCCATCCTATGTTGAAATAAGGAAGTATGACTGGGATTTTTCTAACGGACAAAGGCATGAGAGTGAGTCACAGTGCAATGTAAAGTAAATCAAGTGAAAGTCAAATGAGAAAAGCTTGGCTGAAACATGGCTGTATCAGCTGCTGCTGAATTGTGGACATCATATTTACACACCCGCAGTGCACCTGTGAATCGATAAGTTGACTGGTGCTATATTTGTAAGGCTGATGTTTCACCAGTGTTCTCATTCACATTTACATCAATGTACGATAGTGTTCTCAGTGAATCAGGGACCACGCATAGAACTATTTGATTACAGTCCACCACAATGCTATTATGCTATCACTAAGCCTTTTAATTACTTTTCTTTTGAGCTTCCATTGGATAAAGACAGCAATAATCATAATTTATATATTTATGTTTTTAACAATAAATATATTTCTGCTCATGAAATTCTTCACTGGATGTTGAGTCATGTTAATTGGGCCTTGTGTCTCAAGGATGATTTTTTTTTTTTTTTTTATAGGATAAATGTAGGTATAGATGCCATAAAGACAGACTAATGGACACAAAGGGTATGGAAAGTACAGCATACACTTGCTCCATCATTACCAACTTTCTGTTAAGGTTTATATAAATACCTGTATATGCAAGCAGTAAAAGTATGTATAGATTATGTGAGCTCAGAAGAATGAAGTGTTCACATGTTGGTGCTGCTGCAGTAGGCACGATGTAAGCTTGATGTAAGCGTGGTGTTGTTACAGGAAATGTGAGCTTTTCCAGGCTTGCAGGCTGAGCAGGAGCTGGGCTTCATTCCAGGATCCACCAGTAGCAGACGGTAGGTTCAGGGGGCTTTATTACTTTTCCCCTGAGCAGTTCACCCTAATCCCAGGGCTAAGGGACATGAAAGTCCCTCTTCTTTGCACTTCCCAGCCATATAGCCCGCTTATTACCCCAGGAGGGAGTCAGATAAAGAAAGGCACAACATGAAAGAGACACAGGATCAGAGAGACAGCAGCTCAGCTAGCCTGTGGAATAGGGGATAAAGTCAATAAAGCAAAGATAAAAGGAGGAGCAGAGGTTTGATTGATTTTATTGTTTTTACCTGACATGCACAGCTTTATTCACAAAGATGAGGGGAGGGCTGAAATGAGGATTTAGAACAGCGTGTGCAGTGTAGTCACCATGCAAGTAAAACTAAACATATGTCATGCTGAGAAAAGAAGGAGGAGGAGTGGGAATACCCTTAGGAGTAAAAGTGCAATGGGATGGAGACAGAAAAAAATGAGGGGGGGGGGGGTTGACGTGGACTCAGGGTGTGTGTAATCCGTACCACAGCATGGAGGGGCAGACTGGGCAACGTTTAAGTGGACATGCTTTTATAAGTAATACCAGAGGGGCATGAGGGGGTAGATAAGGTGTGAAGAGGACTGATGAATGGGCTTTGTGTCTGTGAGTGTGTGCAAGTGTGAGAGCGTGAGCCTGCAAATGAGTGTGATTGTGTATGGAGTAGAACAATGCAAAGGAGGTCTCCTGGTGTGAAACATGGAATTTTTGGGCTCTTGCAGAGAGCAAAGTGTGATTTGACTACCCACAATGTGCAGGGTCAGAGTTCAGGGTTCAGGGGTCATATGAGGATGCTGTTAATGATGAATTGTAAAGCTTTAATCACGGCCCTCCCTTTCTGGGTTTACTGTAAAGAAATTCCACTTTTCATAGGAATTATTTTTGGTAAATATTATGTTTTTAATACTCTGGATTCAACGCTTCCTCAACTAAATCTAATAGACACAACAACCTCCTCCATGAATTAGCCTTGACTTTTTCCTTAACAGATTACAGATTGTTTAACTTTTGCTTCATTACTCTCTTCCCTCCTCCATCCTCCCCTTTCCTTTTCCCCTCATGGTTGCCCTGTTATGTTTCTTCTCTGAGCCCCAACCTGTGGCCTCTGGGTTTTGAGGAAAGGCAGAGGTGGCCTTTGAAGATGGCGACAGCCAAAGTTTGTCCAGGGCCACAGCCATGAATGCACGCCTTTGTTGTGCGCCACTCTCTCACGTCTTTATATCCTCCCCCTGCTACACTCCTTATCCTCCCTCTGCCCCCCACAAATTTACATGGACACGCTCATGCCCTCACTGGGGCCCCGCTTTGCACAAATGACCCTGCTAATTATGTATTTAAGGTATTTGGCTCCTGTGAAAACAGCTTTGGGTTAGTGGTGGAAGGTGGCGGGGGTGGTTGAAGAAAGAAGGGTGTATAAGGACGTGGTGTGGTCCATGGTCTCATGGCTATCATTACTGCCCAGCGTTGAATGTAAACACTGGATTAGGGCAGCAAGGGCTGATTCAGGAGAAGGGTGGTTGAGATGGTGGTGGTCGCTTGTGCTTCAGAGTTCTGGTCTCTGGTTTCACCCCTGGGTGACAGTCCCTCAGAAACCTTTCTCTCATGCACACACATCTTACCTCAGGCAGGTAATGATTTATTAGCAACACAGGAGAGACAACACAGCACATAAACATCACCGACCTTCTCTCCTTTTGACATTACATGCTTGTACAAGTTTTTCTAGGGGGTTGTTTAAAATGTTTATCCTCACATTTCTAACAAACCTCTTTGAGATGTGGACATTACTTTTATTTTTACTGAATGAAAGGACAAGAACCTGAGGGTAAAGTGCAAACAGCAGTTGCTGGACATGGACTCTTTGCAAGCATCTGCACAGACAGCATGCTAACACAAAGCTAACAGCAAGAACCCACAATGATGTTAAACCTAAGTGTATACTGACCCCAGCCAAGCAGAAAATTCAGAAAGAAAACATATGCAGAGGGTCTTCACCATTAAACCTCCTTCATATCCAATTGACATTTGTCTTTCCTACAACCTTCTTCTTGCCTCTCTCCTCCTTCCATGCTAAAATGCTTTGTCAGAGTCCCATCATCTGTCACCTGTCTGGGCAACAGCAAAGGAAAGGTCTATGGTGGCGTAAGCAGCCTCTGAAGGACTCTGAAACTGGATCGTAGTATTCTGAATCCCCCAAAGGGAGGGGGGCTGACTGATGGTGCTGCTAAACTGGAGGTGGACCATAGCTTGCATGGTCACTCAGTGGGAACCTGGTGACACCGGACCCCTCTCACAGTCACAGTTCAACACCAACACACACCTTATCAAGTATATTTGGTTTTGAAGTAACCACAATTCTGCCAAGAGACAAACCCAAAAAGCACACATGGAACTGCACTAATCCATTCATTCAGAATGTAAAGGAAGGGACATTGATTTGCTCTCTTTTCCTCTGACTCAAATCTATCTGTAGCTCTTTTAACTGACTTTACCAGTGCATGTGTAGAGGTAGAAAGAAAGCATGGAAATCTTCATAGTTTTATCAATTAGCAAGTTGTTTTCTTAGTACTATCTCACTGAAATGAACCTTGCAGGGTCTTGTTAATGGAGGTAGGGAAGAAGCAAGAGAAGCAGGGACTATATGACAGCTTGGCAGAGGTCCTGCTGAAAGTATAGAGGTCTCTGGAGGGAGATAAGTCAGGTCCTAATGGGAGCGGAAGTTTGTATGTGTTGTAATTACAAAGGGAGATGCATGGAGTCACTGCTTCTACTGTATGTGTGTTTGTGAGAGAGGTCGAGTGTGTGAGCGTGCACGTTTTCCGATGGGAGCGCAGCTAGGAAAGCCAGTTTCCCTTTACACATCAAATAAATCAAAAGTCTACAATTAGAAAGAAGGAGTGAGCAGTGTTTGGTTTGTGGGAAGAGAGGAAGAAAGCTTGGAATGTGTCACTGCTATTGAGGAATGAGGACTCTGTGCACGCATGTGTGTCTGCATGCACTTTTGTGTGTGCACGATTATATGTGTGAGGTCGGGAGTAGCCAGCCCAGCCAACATTCTTGGGCCGGCAGTGTTATTAACTGCGGTGTAACCATTATCAGCGTTTTCTTTCATCTAACCACCATCAGAGGGGTAGTGGACTCAGCTGAACCTGGCTTCTTTCAATTTTTCCTCTCAGAGATTTTTGTCTTTATTGACATGATGAAGCTCAGGATGTTCTTTCCCTTAATATTATATTAAAAAATAATAATAAAAAGGACTTTTTCAGAAAGGAAAAAGCAGACTTTGTTAGGATGCTGACTAAGTGATGTGTGACACCTTATAACCTTTGCTTCCTAATGAAAGCAGTTAAACTTTTTAGTATATACATCCCATATTTCAACATGTGATCGGAGCTCTGAGTTGATGCAACACTTGCTAGACACTACACACACACACACACACACACACATACACACGCACATGCCTCTCTTATCTCTAAAGGAACACCATTGTCAATAGACTGGGCAGACACATAGGTGTGCACACAATGAATTTGTTGTGCTGACAGAATGACAAAAAAAAAAAGGGTATGAGCAACATTAATGCAGGACTCTGGACTTTGGTATGTGTGTTCATGCACTTTACATTCAGATTGTGGGAAAGACTGAGGGAGGAGCCACCCTCCTACCTGTCTGATGAGGGTGGTCATCAGGGAGGTCTGTTGTGATGAGAGCATCACAACAGACCTCCCACTGTTCACACTGGCTGGCAGGTGGCAGACACACCTGGTGCTCACGTGCAGATGAACATGCATTTTATATTTTGTCTTGTCCTCGCAGGTGTAGCTTATAACATCAATTAAATGCAAGCCACAGCAGTGAGGCAGGATGCAAAACATACAGCACACAGAGTAGGACGTAGCAGACTTAATATCTGGCCAATGTTCACTTTTTTTTAGGTTTTTAAGCAGTTACAGAATGTCGCTGTAACTGCTGCATTCTGCATGCAGTAATTGCGACTGTCTGCTGTTTGGTTCGAAGCCAGTACAGTATGCTGCCCCCC
>VUQI01006597.1:6819-31390 GCA_015106735.1 Paratilapia polleni
ATTTTATTATTTAATTTTTTTTTTTTTTTTTTTTTTTTTGTCTTGTGTCACCCCTTATAAATGTAAATGTTTTTGGCTTCAGTGTCTTTTTTTTTTAGAACATGGTACAACATTTTTTTAATAATCATTTTTGACAAATGACTATTTATTATGAGAAAAGAATGACTCCCTTTAACATCAGTTTTTATTTGGTCAATTCTAAAATATATTTTATAAAAAAACATAAACTTTAAAGTGTACTCACTTTCCAGATCTCCAAAACCCTTTTCATACTTGTCCCACGTCTGATCAAAATCCACAGAACCATCAACCCTGCGTTGGATGACTGTTGAACCCCCTTCTATAAACGAAATGAGAAATATATAAGGAAATGTACAAAGTGCACAAAACTCTATTCAAGAATAATAAATACTGTGAGTAAGATATTTACCCTTGTTTGCCCTTATAGATAACCTGTTTCCTGTTTCTTACCCACCTGAAGTCATTTCGCAGAAAACATTGAATGGCTCTGATTGGTTTGGTTTGATAATATAGACACCATTGTTTGCCTCTCCTTTGTTAAACAGCTCAGTGCAGTCCATGGGAAAATCTGAAACACAATACAGAAAAGCAAAATGAATTCCTCTCTTTTTATTTCAGTAAGTTTAACATTTAGAAAAATATTTGGGCTATTGATTGTGTATTTTAAGTAATTACCATTTGTGTCCAGGCCAGTTGAGTTTCTTGTCAGATATTCAAACATATCAGGTGCTGCATAGTCGGAGTCCATTGGTTTATCAACTGTGTCTTGAAAACTGTCGTAGCTGAGCTGCAGGAAAATACAAATGAGTCATTCATTTTGAATAATTTTATATATTCCTTAAGCAGAATGCACATTGATAATTTAAAACAGCAAATCAGATTCTCACAGATTTCAGATGTTTTCCCTTTAAAGACACAATAGAGTGATCTCTTGTACAAGTACCTTTTCCTCCAGGTTTTTAATCTTGATTTTTTGGTGGTCAAGCTGATCATGTTGCTCCTTCACAGCTTTCAGAAGATTGGCAATTGTTTTATCTTGAGCTTCAATCACTTCCTGAAAAACACCATGAGAAAAACAACAATGTAAAGACCAGCTTTTGAGTCATGTGAATTTAACACTTTTCGTAGGTTGCACGATTCTATAGCCGATATGTTTCACATGCTGTTGACAGCATGTAAATGGAGTTGGAAACAATAATGCAAGATCTACTTTGGGACTCATTCTTTATCAATAATCAGAAATGTAATACCACAATAGACTGGATGAATGTTACCACATAGGTAATATTGAACCCATAAGTTTTCATGAAAAATGTAGAGCAGGAATTTAAGTGCTATTATTGTTGATGTTATCCAAGTTAGCTCAGTTTGTAAAAGGCAGTTAAATCACTTTAAAGGAAACTTTTGGTTCTCTGCAACTTATCTGCTCCTCATTCAGTGGACATATCTTCACTAGCTGAGGTTCTAAATTTTTAGCTGCAGAAGCTTCTCACCTTGAGAGATGTGATTTCACTAAGCTGATCAGCAGGGACTGTGCTCTGCGACAAGCCCTTCAGTCTCTCCTCAAGGCTTCCCACCTTGCTCTGCAGTTGTGTACGCTCCTGTAGGATGCTGTTGATCTTAGAGTTGATTTCCAGCGACAAATTCCTGATCTCCTCATTGTTGGCCTTCAAGAAGTTTGTGGTCTTCTTGAGCTCTTCCTCTTCTTCCTTAATCTCTGATGTGACAACTGAGAGTTGGTAAAAAGAGCGGTCGAAAATGTTCAGCTTTTGGAAGATGTCGTTGATCTGTGCCTTGGTTTTGTGGACAAACTCCCGTAAACTCTGGCCTAACTGAAGGAGGCCGTTTGCTAGTAGGCGAACATCGTCCAGCATGGCAAAGCGAGACTTGGCCTCGGATTGGATTGGTGCTGTAGTGAAGGCCTGGGAAGGCAAGGTCGGGTACTCTGGTCTTCCTGAGGCTTCCAGAGGGACAGCAACAGTTGAACTGGCTAGGACCAGCAACAGGCAAAATAGCTTCATAATGATTTTCTATTCCAATCCTGGAACACTGCTTCAGCTTTACTTGTGGTCTCCCCTACACACTTCTGTCTACCTCTGCTGCTAAGCTAGACTTCCTTGCTGCTAAAGTGATATGAGAACAGCAGGCTGCCTCGTGTTATATACTGCCCTTTCAGTGGAGGAGGGGGGGATTAGCTGATCATTAAATCCTACTATGTTTTTAGCTTTGTACCCCACCTCCTCCCAAATCCCCCTTGACCCCTCCCTCTCCTGAACAAACAAATCACAGCAGTGAAAAAAACATGTGTAAACCCCCCCCCCCCAAAAAAAACAAAACATTTAACCCCAATCCCCTCTCCATACCACACCCTACCCTGCTCTCCTTCTGTGGTGCAACACTTTAGCTGATCAGCAGAAAGCCAACAATGGCCATCACTGTTTTGATAGATCGTCAGTCCGATCAATCTCAAACCTTATAACCCTGCACTCACCGGGCTCTGATTGATAATGCTGTGTGTAATTAATGCTCCTGGGTTTGATTTAGCATCCTGCTGAATCAGCCTTGCACCAGGCTCTCTCTCTCTCCTTCCTCTTTTTCTGTGGGGACAGGATTGGGCCTGTCATTTGTGTCAGGGTTGAGCTCCTGGGCATGAATGATGTCAGAGGTTTGGACAGTGTGTACTCATCATCACAGTTTTATTGCTCAGTCTTGTCATTTTTTTTCTCCAGGTTTGTCATGGCATGTTTTTTTTTTAATTTTCCTTATTGTTTTTAAAAACCACTAGACATGAAATGGGGAATATGCAGTTTTCTGATTAGCTTGCAGCTTTTTAAAGGATCATTCCTGTGCTGAGCTCAGTTGTAAAAAACAGTCTTTATGGGAAACTCTCAGTAAGTTGTTTCACGCTGTCTGTGGAAGTGAAATATGCTGTCCTTCAACTGCGGTGGATGGTGGAACTAATCTGTAAAAATGTCTTGGTGTAATATTTAATTGGAATATAAATATTGTATTTTCGGCATAGTTAAAAAATAAAGCAAATAGCTTAATGCTTGAAATTGTCCATTAAAAACATAAATTTTTGCAGATTTTGTTTACTTCCCTATTTTGCTTTTTAGCATTTCTGTTAATTGGTGTTGGCTTAACCTACTGCATTAACTGTTACTGCACAGTTATCATAATGAGCTTGCTTGTAATTTGTAATCGAAAGAATGGATTACCTCAACTTTGCAATGATTGGTATGCTTTTATGTGAACAGAGCAGAAAAAAGGGTGGTAAGGAAAAGAACTTTTGCTTTATTGGCATGAAGTTGGTAACAATATTTAGTTCACTATCCTCCATTCCACTACAGTTGTTCGTGTTGTGGCCTCACTGCAAGATGCACCTAACCATCCATGCTGGAGAGCCCCTCATTCTGGCCTAGTTCATAACGTTAATTGCAGATGGCACAAAAGCCTCAGTTTGTATGTTGATAGTCAGCAGACTTGTGCCCACACAGACATCCATGACCTTTTTTTAATTATGTATTTTGGTTGTTTTACTACTTTCTTGTACTTGTACTGCATAACTTGTTAGAATGTTAAAAGACAGCTGTTACTCTGACTCAGGCATATCTCAAACATGTAGGTCTTCAAATAGTAATGTTCAGGTGTTAAATGTAAAACGAGATGCCTCAGAAACATTATTAGACCTACTTAGAATTACAATAGACCAGACCTACAATTGCTTCAGTGGATGATTTTATCACTTTATCAGTCCTGAAGAATATGTGAGCAATCTTTCAAAACAAAAGACATTGTCTAACAAAGTTAATTCCTGGGACTGGTGGGGTGTAATCTACTTCTACCAGGTCAGATAGATTAAGTAGCATTTAAGAATGTTACTAAATTAAACATGCAGTCTCTACAGTGATTGATACAATGTGCTTTTCATTTGCCAGGAAGAAAAATGTCAAATTTGGGCTATTTTCAATATTTGTGAAGAATTTTTCATAGCATAGTGAAGTTTTCATGGAAGCTTTCCAAACCATTAAGACATTTGTACTTGCTGTTTTTGTTGGTATTGCAAAGAAGTTTAAGCTGGATTTTAACACTGTTTCAACTTTTATAATTCCCTAGTCCTCTTTATACTGTTCAGTTACTCTTACTGGTAAATCTTTCCTACATGTTGTGACATGTGAATTGTCATCTAGTCTTTTTATAAGAAGGCGAACTTCTTATTTAGAGTTGATAAACAATGACGATTTCCCCCTGTGGAGCCCCTCAGCTCAAAATAGCAACTGTGCATAAGTGCCATCTGCATTGTAAAGTTTGCTTTCATGTGTGTACTTATTAACTGAAGTTGAATCGGATGATATGAACTGACCAATTGGGGATGCTTCCATTTGTGCTTATATGGGTGTTTCAGCTCTGCCACAGTAAAGTCATCTTGGGGTCTATTTCAGTTCAAGTTCAACAGCCTGCTTCAAAGCAGCCACAACAGTTGCTAGGACATGCTAGATGGATGTTAACAGAAGAAGAGATGAATTAAAATTTTAATCATCAGACTAAGATTCCCACGGTTCCTTTTCACTTGTGGTTCCAGCTGTGGTCTCTGTGGGGCCACCCCCCACAGAATTGACTACGTCATTGTGGTTTGTCAGCTGATCCCAGGTTACTTTACACTTCCTATTCTGGGGCCTCCTCCCCCTTCCCAACAGTTTAGTAACCAATATTTCTAACAGTATGGTACGCTCACTTTGGCAACAATGAATGGGATTGTGATGTAAAACAACAGATTCACCAGGTGTCAATAGGTCTAATGTATATAAATTAATTGCACAAAGCATACAGTTATTATCGGGAAACTTCATGGTGCCTTGTGTCACATGGAAGATATTCTTATGAAGTGGCAGTTTATAAAATTGCAAGAATAACACCTCAAAAGTAAAATTTTGCCCAGGGCCCTCAACAAGTTATTCTGGCCAAGCGCCGATGTTTCCGTCGTTGCACTAAATTACTGAGGATAATGCCAAGCTCTCAGTACCCATCTTAAATGATTAGAAATCATTTCAGACAGTTAATATCCTTCTATAGTGACTCATACACTTCTCATTCCCCTCTCATCTGGCCCATTCTGAAAAGTAAATCTAGCTTTCACCTTCCATGGTTACTGACAGGCCAAGCCTCTCGTATGTACCAATCAGAATATGCTTTACCTACTGTGGGGGCCTTACCCCTTTTAATCAATCGGTTCATGGAAACTGATGTAACAGTGGTAGGTAAGTAGGTCAAGCACTTTTAGAGACACTTGGTTATTAGAGTAAAAGGTCCTCTTTACTTAGTCAAATGATATAGCCATTGTTAGAAAAGCCATTCTAGATTATTTTTTTTTTAAATCTGTATCTGGTAAGGTGCTATGCAGTATTATAAGATGTATTGAGCCGCATTAGTGTTACCGCTTTATTTAGTTTTTTCCAAAGTAGTTTATCTTGTGATGCTGAGGTTGTGTTTCTGTGTTTCTACAAATGACTAACATTGCTGCTCACTGAATGTATTTTAAGGACTGAAAAATATTAAAAATAAGAATCTGTATGGTTACATTGATTTCATAATTCCCTCACTTGAAAAACAATGGAATAGAAAGGTAAATTGCTCTAAGATTTATGTCATACAGATGTTACAGGATGTTTAACTTCAGATCATTTTTTTCTCTAATGTATTCATGCCTCTTGCATGCTCTATGACAACATCTCTGATGTGCATTTTTTTTCTCTCTGTTTGTGTCTGTCCACTCGAATGTATATTTTTCAGGAATCTGCTATATGTGAACCCTCAGAGTCTTAACTTTGCCAACCGCCAAGGCTCTGCCCGCAACATCACCGTGAAAGTGCAATTTATGAACGGAGAAGATCCAAGCAATGCAATGCCGGTACACAATGATTTTCTAAAACATCAGAATTCTTGTTTTTGAACTGATCTCAGTCAAGTCAGTCGTACTATAAACGTTATATCTTAAACATACGTTTTAGTGTCTTGGCAACTGGCAAGTGACAGTTGGTAACAGGTTGCTGTATTCAGAACATGTTAATAATTCATTCTGATTTGGCTTTTTGATCATCTGATTTACTATAAAACTGTTGTTTGTTCTTCAGGTAATATTTGGGAAGTCAAGTTGTGCAGATTTCTATAAAGAGGCCTACACTGCAGTGGTGTACCACAACAGGTGCGTTTTGGTTGAAGTAATTTGTGTGGTGTGCTGTACTGAATCCATAATCAAAACAATCAATTGCAGCTGTACAAAAACGAATGATTTAAAAATGTTGGTAATTGTGCTCATAAAAAGTGGGAAAAAGTATGTTAACCTTAACATTTATTGCAGCTAAAGAAAACATATCCTAATAGACAAAACACAAGCAGATTGGGAAAAACATCCAAAATCAAAATCAGACATTTAAGAGAGAAAAACACTGCAAACCCAGGAAAATATAGAAAAACATTAAGTGTTAAGGATAGTTTCTTAATTAGCATGTGTTTTGTTTATTTGTTCAAAGTCACCACTGAAATGCCAGAAATCTGTCTAAAAATCAATTTTCTAAACTGCTGATCCAATTCAGGGTCATGGGGGGGCTGGAGCCGATCCCAGCTGACACTGGTCAAGAGGTTGGGTACACCCTGGATAGGTTGCCAGTCTATCACAGGGCTAACACAGAGAGACAGAGAACCATTTATGCTCACATTCACATCTATAGCCAATTTAGAACCACCAGTTAACCTAACAAGCATGTCCTTGGACTGTGGAAGGCAGCCGGAGTACCTGGATAGAACCCACACAGGCACAGGGAGAGCATGCAAACTCCTCAAAGAAAGGCACCAGCTGATTCGTTGTTGTGAGGTGACAGTGCTTGATCACTGCACTACTGTGCTACCCTATAAAAATCTAAAGGGGGGGGGGGAATCACCTCTAGTTCAGCATCAGCATAAAGTCTACTCTTTTGCTCCCACTGTCCTATGTTTAATACTATTTGATTTTTTTTTTTTAGAAATCTGTTAAGTTAATTTCTAGATAGTGTTGTTCCTTCCATCTCTAAGGGGTCTTCATTTTATCACCAGTGTAAATTGTTTTTATGACAGTGAGCGGGTTGTCATTTATCACACCTTCAAGGCTAAAATTAATCAACCTGTGAATAATTTAATGCTGTGACTAGAACTGTACTCCACAAAAAGGAGTGTTTATAGGTAACAGTCAATACAGTTTGCATTTCACTTAGAAACAGCATAATATTTATCTTGAGGAATCTCTTTAAGGAACTTATGAGAAAAATTAAAAAAGACTAAGAAAGAAATTTCTCTCTTACGTGTAAGAACTGTTTTGTAAATGTGTAAACCTTCATCTTGTATTTACTTTTGGCTTTGACATAGGTTGCCCAGCCAACAACCCGTCATCATTTCCACAGCAATTAGTTTCTTCTGGCACTGTTCTTATTTCAGGATATTTTTCTTTACTGGTCCAGAACCAAAATGTTTCTTCTCATGAGAAATAAGTTTCCTTCTATGACCCTTTTAAGCAGTTTTGGTTATTTCCATCCTTGAGGCTATCTTAGTGGATCTGTTGATGGGCTTACTGTAGTTGTGGGTTGTTTGTTTCTGAGCATAAGCCTGCCGAGAAAGTTTCCTCCTGTGGGACTCTAAAGAATTCAGCTGAAGTGAATAATGATGTGTTATATAATTTCTTTGTTTTTGGATCACTTAACATCCACTTTGAACCCCTGCTTTGCCTTGAGATAAATATTCCCAAATTAGAAACTGACTGATGAAAATGGATTAATTGAAATGTTTAGAAGTCAGTTGATGTAAATATTTGTAAGTGTGGGGGTTAAATGTAGTATGTAAGCCTATTTAGCCAGTTTATTAAAACAGGGGGCTTACTATATTCAATATTCTTTGGAATTAGCTCTCTAAAAGCCTTCTGGGAAAACCCTCTAGATTTTTCTGATTGACTTGTTCTCCAGTCAGAAACATATACTGGGTACCAGTATCGAAGAGATGTTAACCAATGAGCAGGCACTCAGTGGAGAAAAGCACTTACACATTAGTTGATGCAATTAAGGAACAATTGATCTGTTACCAATTAACAGGAGCTTTGTCTAAGTTCTGGTTATATAGTGTGTTCAGACAGTGGCAGATCCATAGTTATAGTGTTTATAGTTAGAACCATCAGGCAAGTGAAACAATATCAAAATAGCAGCCTGAATTCTATGACCTGATTGATTGAAGAGATTTGTCCTTAATTACTTAAATATAAATCAGATTGCGGCACTGTCATTAAATTGTTTTTATGTTATTTTTTTCACTAATTGATGCAGATCCCCCGACTTTCATGACGAGATTAAGATCAAACTGCCTGCCTCTCTGTCAGACCACCACCACATTCTCTTCACCTTTTACCATGTCAGCTGCCAGCAGAAGCAGAACACACCACTGGAGACCCCAGTGGGATACACGGTAGGTAAAATCATGATAATGCACATATATATAATTGCAATTTGTGCTCTTTAACTTTGCTTTCATAGTTGTGAATTTAGATATGCCCACATAAAACCCCATTTGCAAAAAGACACTACGGAAACAATTAATGAAAGAAATTGGAAAAAAATACAGAATGGAATAATTTACAAATCATTTGAAAGATATATCTAACTGAAAACAGCACAAGTACAACATATCAAAGGTTAAAAGTTTTTTTTGTTTTTGAGAAATTTTTACACAGCCTACAAATCTTTTTCAAAACTCACACTCTGTGTGAAACAACATACATGCAGTTTTAGACAAATATGTACACTTGGAGCCTTTTACTGGCTCTGGTAAATTTAGAAGATGTATATGTATTCTTTTAATTTGTGATTTTTCTCTCTCTCTCTCTCTCTCTCTCTCTCTCTCTCTCTCTCTCTCTCTCTTTTTTGTATAGTGGATTCCCATGTTGCAGAATGGGCGTCTGCGAACAGGACACTTCTGTCTGCCTGTGTCTCTTGAAAAACCACCCCAGTCCTACTCTGTTCTCTCCCCCGATGTAAGATGCAATTTTTAAGCTTATATTGAAGAATGAAGCAAGTATAATGCAGAGAGATAATCTAAAGGGGCATTTCTAGTAGTGTTTTGTGCACTGAATAGAACTGGTGTGCTATAGATGGGATTCCCAGGATGCCTTCAGAAATCATTATTATATAATACTGTATTATAAGCAAATCGGATTACCTGGCCCTTCCCTTTCATTGTTTCTCTCTGTTATGTAAGTGCCACTGGGATTTACTCTCCCATTATTGTACTTCAGGTCCCTCTCCCAGGCATGAAGTGGGTGGACAACCATAGAGGAGTATTCAATGTGGAAGTGGTAGCTGTTTCAACCATCCATACACAGGTACTCAATACGGTAGCTAACAGTGTTTTGTGCATTTTTCAGATTAGCCTTGTTAGCCTGTCATCTACCTTCCTCTTAACCATCTTTCCTGTTGTCATCAGTGTGTCCTGGAATGTAAACCCTTATATTACCAATATAACCTGTTATTTAAAAATAAAGAGGGACAGCTTTATTAATGTAATATAACTTGAAATATTTCAAACTCTCAGTTAAACTTAAGAGAAACAACCCCACATTATTTTCACATTTAAACTGTAATTCCTTCCCAGCACCAGTTCATTAGGTGGTGACTCTTACCTTGTCAGTAATTTACTGAGGACTACTCCATCTCTGTTTCGGCTGTGGTGTGTGTGTGTGTCGGGGGGGGGACTTTGACCATGGCCTCTAGGAGCCCAGCTGGGACTAATGTGCTCATAAATCACTGTTCCTGGCACAGCTTAGACTTGCTGGATTCTCCTGTGTACTTGTAGTAATGTTCGCCTTGTGGTTTTTACTCTGTGAGCCAACTTGGCGGTTTAGAAAAGAATACTGACGAGTGGATCCAAGCTTACTTTTGTCGACTTTCTTCCCCTGTAGCTTTTTTCTACCTTTTACACAATTGTGTTTTTTAATTCTTGGCCTTTTCTTTTCTTTATTTTTTTCTTTCCATTAATCTTTGTCGCATTTCTCTCTTCTTTTCTGTCCTTTTTCCATCCATCTCTCTGTTTGTCCTTTTGCTCATTTTGTTGCCAACATTTGTTTTTGTCAAAAATATTCTCCCTCTTATAACCTCATCTGCACCCCCATTCCTCCAACTCTCCACCCCTAGGACCAGTACCTGGATAAGTTCTTTGCATTGGTACATGCCCTGGATGAGCACATGTTCCCAGTCAGGATAGGAGACATGCGCATCATGGAAAACAACCTGGAGGCTGAGCTCAAGTCCAGCATTGCAGCACTCAACTCCTCCCAGCTGGAACCAGTAGTCCGATTCCTTCACCTTCTACTTGACAAGTTGGTGTTGCTTGTAGTGCGGCCACCAGTCATTGCTGGACAGATAGGTATGATAAAGGACTACACTAGCTAAAAATGAAAGGCAACACTTGACAGTTATTTTTAGAGCAGCTTGTAAGTAATGTTAACTGTGTTAAGTATCACCTACAGAATACTCTTCTCTTTGTCTTTAGTGAATCTTGGCCAAGCGTGTTTCGAGGTGATGGCCTCCATAGTGAACCGGCTTCATAAGTACCTGGACACCAGCCAGGACATGCACGGCCGCAACAGCCTGCTGTCCTCTTACATCCACTACGTCTTCCGCTTGCCCAGCACTGACCCCAACTCACCCTCGCCAGGTATTTCACAGTTAATACAGTCTTCTCCCATTTTTCTTTATTCTGAATCTTCTGTTTTCTCCTTTTAAGTTAACCTCGTCCAACCCCCAACTCACCCCCACTGGGTTTCTGTGACCAAATCTGCCTGCCATAATTTTATTTTTCTATTTCTTTTCATCTTTTACTTTTTTTCCCCTCCCACATCCATTTTGTCTTCTGCCTGCCCAACACAGACACCAACTCATCCTTAACAGGTAGATATGGTCAGCTGCTGTACGTCTTAATTGTTTTACCCTTTGAATAAAAGTTATAGTTGTTTGTTTGGGTAATATATGTTGTGCCAAATGTGCGGTATTTTGTGTTTGGTGTGTACAGGCATATTTTTTTTCGCAGCACCTTTAGTTCTTAAACCATCCACTGCCACTGTATGAATATATTAATAAACCACTCTCAAATAATGGCTTCACTACTGTATGGTTAGGTGCATCCCAGTCCTAGTTTCCCCATTTTCTTCCTTTGTGTGTTGTCCAAGGCCCAGGAGGGTTGGGAGGTTCGGTTCACTATGCCACCATGGCTCGCTCAGCTGTTCGACCAGCCAGTCTCAACCTCAACCGCTCCCGTAGTCTTAGCAACAGTAACCCTGACATCTCTGGTACACCCACCTCTCCTGACGATGAGGTCCGCTCCATCATTGGCAGCAAGGTAAGCCTTCAGTCATACATCAGCCTGTAACTTCTTTTCTTTCAATGCTGTTAGAGGTCAGTCAGTTTTCTGTTAAATCATTAATGAAGCACTCAAATTTTTACATGTGGTCCAAATGTGGACAGAACCTGCACTCACATTTTTTGAGCACTTTGCTCTAAATTTGGCTCATCCATACTCCTTGTGGATGTCAGATATTGTCGTTAATTATGTAATACTGTTGTAATCTAGGAGCTCTTGCTTTGTGATGTATTTTTAGACAGACTCATGTAAGGTATTTGTACCGAAACTGTATACATGTAGGGGCCTCTCTGTGCACAGTGACCCACACTTTAATCAACATGTAAACTGTATGTGCATTGTGCAAACATAAGCTTGGACATCTTATCTCTCCAACCGCTGTACCAGCAACCTGTCACACACACTCACACATTCACATATGAACAAATAATGCTTATTATGCATTGTGAAAAAAACATACATTGTATGTACCTTAAAGTCAAATCAGTCAAGAATATTAAATGGCATATTGTTTTAATAGTCATATCTTTTTAAAGATCCTAACAGTAGCGTAGTCTTTTCAGTCTTTATTGGATTTCTTTGTTCCTTTTTATTTCATTTTATTTATCGGTTGTCATGTGTTATGTCTCATATAATTTGTAATTTCCCACTTCAAACTTTTTTTTTCATTTAACTCCCTCAAAAAAAAAAATGCTTGAACAGTGAGTGAATGATGTAATGTGCCTTTCTAATGGTCTTGCTGTACTTGTAACCATGACATGATGGATGCAGCCCCTTTTTTGATGAATGTTCCCTTTGCTGCTAATACTTAACTAAACCTTTCTTCTCTTGTCTCTGAGGGAGGGGAAGTTATTATTATTATTTTTAACGCAGAGAGAGAAAGGGAGAGAGAGAACTTTTGTGCTTTGCTCCTCTGTGGTGATGCTTTTTAATTTACTGACAGCCTTTTTGAGGCCCTTGGCATCTTCCAGCTGTCCTGACCTCTGAACCTATTTAACTTGTCATTATTCCTTCCCTCCTCCTTCCCCCGTGCTGCTCGCTTGTTCCCTTGCTTCCCGCCTGCCTTGTGTCCTTTGACCTTGGCACCCCTAGGGCTTAGACCGATCCAACTCGTGGGTGAACACCATGGGCTCTAAGAGTGCCCCCTGGGGATCCAGCCCTGGGTCCGCTCCAGAAACCATGCAGGTGGTTTTATGAATGCCCCGTCCTCCACTTTGCCTCACTACAAAAATAACCTACACTTAAGGGATACTGATATATTTGGAGTTTTGGCTTATTTGTGTACTTTGCTGGAATCACTCATAGGGAGGCTTATCGAGTATATCGGCACTCCTTATCCATTCTAAGGTTTTTCATTTTTATGTCTTTTTCTTTTTTCTTTTTTTTAATTTTATCATGCTCACATCTTTCATTTATATATCCAGCCTGTTGTAAAGCTGTTTACAGTGGTATTAAGTCATCTGACTGTGATGCCAACCACACTTGGCTTTTTTATCCAAAGTACAGTGCACAAAGTGTCTAGTATAAAGACACTAAAGACAAAGACATAAAAGACCAAAACTTCAGAATATTACAGTATTCTGTTGAACCCCAAATCACAACCCTCCCATTAATCCCATACGTGGGAGTCACAGCCGCCTCCATGACCCCCCTGTCATGTTAGTCTCAAGTGTCAACCCTCTTTGCGCATCACATCTAACACCTCTCTTTTTCTCTGTACCTGCATGAAAAGTAGTTTAAATTCAGATATTGCCATGTCAATTTCGAATTGAGGTCAGAGAAATCCACGGCAGCAATTTCTCTGACATTATTGACCTCCCTTTTCCTCTTTACAGTGGCTTTGCAGTGGTCAGTTATTGCTAAACCTAAACCCAATGCAATCTTTCTGTGTGTATGAATTTAACAGAGAAGTTGTTGGGGTGGTAGAGGAAAAAAAGAGTTGTGTTAGAAATCCATCAGCAGATTAGATTTATTTTTTTTTTTTTTATCTTTACATTTATTTAACTTCTTATTTCCTTTTCTCCTTTCTGGATTTCCTCCACTCTCACCTAGTTAACCTGCATGACCTTCTCCTAACCCCCCCACACCCCCATTTCAGTCACCATTCATTTATTTCTGGAGCATGGTATATCTGTGAGTGTGACTGTGTGTGTGTCTACATGTGTGTGGTCTTTGTCTGCTTCACTTTCCATCTTAATGTGATGTTAAGTCCTCTGTCACTTTAAGTTGTCATAACATATTAATTTACACAAAAATCAAATTAAATCTGCACACTGTAGCCATAGAATCACACCTAGCTTTACCACATTAAATGTGCCTACATGGGCAGAGCACATACACAATAAGCATTTAACATGGGATGTAGTATTATTTTAATCTACCTACCTGTAATAAAACCTTTGATTGCATCTCTAAGGTCTTGTATTTACTTGGAGGGATGCAGAATGGCTCATCATTAAACAACAGCTATAATGTGAACCAAAGGATTATTAATGTTGGGTCCTTACGCAGCCATTTTGCATCTCTACCATAAGATACTCAAACTATTGATGTATCAAGTATTTTAACTTACGGGTACAACACTTGAAAAGTGTTGTGGCCCTGTCTTGTGTCTAATTGTTTTGTGTCTTCATGTACAAAAAGTGTCCAACAGATCACGAAAGTGTGCATGTGTGTGGGTGTGTGCGTACGAGGGGTGCGTGACTCAGCACACGCGTTTGCCTGTGTGCTGAGGAAGAAGGTGCAACCCCACTCTCTCGTTGCTCCTCCACTAACCTTGCTGTCACCGTTCCATTCATCCCACTCATAGGCCATGGAGCGCTGTGGCAATCGCATGTCTTCGCACACTGAGAGCGCCAGTTTCTTGCAAACTTTAACAGGACGGTTGCCCACAAAAAAGGTAGAGCCACTTGCACTGGGGGAGGAGCTGACCCCAGCCACCTCTTGTCCTCCTCCTCCTCCTCACCTGTCTTGTCTGTGAATGTGTGCCTCTGGATTGATTGATGTCGTATTTGGTTGTTGTGGAGTCTTGTTGAATGCTGTATGTTACCAATCTGCCTTGTGTTCTGAACATTTTGAGGAGTTTTTGATGTGATGTAAATGTTGTTTGTAATCTGGCTAACACTGACTGTTGTGCAGTGAGCTGTATTCACATAGTCTGGGAAGTCTTTATTCATTGTGCACCATTCACTCAGTCAGAGTGCAAACAGTATTTGGTTTTTATTTAAGAAAATCCAATACTATTTGACTTTCAGTCAGGTGCTATGGTACCATAGGAGATATTGTACCAGCAAACATACAGACAGATGGGTTGTTTAGTGTCTATCAGGATAAAGGTCATTATATTTACTTATGTTAGAAAAAGTAGATTCCCAAAATCTCCCCCAGCGGGTCTAGTTTACTTGGTGGTTTATACTAAGCCATTTTCAGATGTTTATACTGACTTCTGTACAGAAGTAAAATAGATTGTGTCTAGTATAGTGACTTTAAAATGTTTAAAAATTTATTTTTCAGTTGGGAGTACAATACAGGTTTAAAATGTATTTTATGTTTAAAGTTTGACTGTCAGTCAGATCATGCTCCCTTCAAGACTTGCCAGACTGGTCAAAAGTCAGTATGTTAGCCAGAGTTGTGGTGGATGTTAGTGTTGCATAAAATACACACCTTGATAAATGTTATTTATGCACAATAAGAAGAAGAAAGGAAAAAATGTTGCTCCTTGCAAAAAAATTTCTTTCCTCTGTTTAAAAGAGAAAAACATATTTTAGCCATATACATTAGGTCAGAAGGTCACAATACAAAATAGTGTAGTTTCCATGGTGAAAAGAGTGCATCATTTATTAAAAATAAAAATGGTTGCACACATTTATAACAATTATATTTTTTTATTATTTTTCTTTAATTTTTACTTGGAGTCCTCACTTTGACTGCAGTGAAGTTCATTTTCAGTTTTGGGGGGATTTTGGGAGCTGAAGCTTTACTGGGCAGTGTTGTTCTTTCATATAGAAAATGTAGCATCATTGTTATTATTTGTTCTATATTTCTGGTCACAGCAATTGATACCTGCCAGCAGGTTATGTTTAATGTAGGAGTGTTATTTTCTAAGTGATATGTCACTTACCAACTTAAGTCTATAGCCAATCTAAGTCTTCTTTTACATCATAACCCACAAAAATAAATACATTTTGAGATCAACCTAGCTGTTTATTATGTTCAGTTACTTTTTCTGGTGCCTCACATTATCTCTCTCTGGCTGTACTGCTTTCTGTTTCCCTCTCTCTCTCTGTCCATCCCTCTCTCTTTGTCTCTGTTTTGATTTTCTTAATCAGCTCTTCCATGAAGAGCTGGCCCTCCAGTGGGTGGTGAGCAGTGGAAGCGTGCGGGAGGGCGCTCTACAGCAGGCCTGGTTTTTCTTTGAACTCATGGTAAGAAACCAAAATTTGGACACTTCAATAAATTTGACATACATAGATAAGTCTCCCATTGTTGTTTTTGTTTTACCAAAAAAACCCTGACCTTCACCTTGACCACAGGTGAAGAGTATTATCCACCACCTTTACTTCACTGACCGCTTAGAGTCACCCAGGAAGAATCGTTTCCCAGAACGCTTCATGGATGACATTACAGCCCTGGTCAGCACCATCGCTGGTGACATTGTGTCTCGCTTCCAAAAGGTAAATAATGACCCAGTTAAGTGTCTTGTGCTAGTAAACAGGCCTGTCATGTAGTAGTGTGCAGGGGATTTATAGGCTTGCTGAATATAGGTCAAGTTGAATAAAGGAATTTTACAAATTGTTGAAATTGTAAAACTAGTAGCATTTTATGATTTTTATCATATTTTTTTCAGTTTCTGAATGTTAACATATGACATGCTAAATTTGGAGCTGTAAGACATGCCCTTGACATCTTGACATTACCTCTTGGGCATATATAAAGCATGTTTCTGACTTAGATTTCTCATTCATTCAGGATCTAGAGCTGGTGGAGAGGCTAAACATGAGCCTGGCTTTCTTTCTTAATGACCTGCTCTCAGTCATGGACCGAGGCTTTGTCTTCACCCTAATTAGGGCATACTGGAAACAGGTAAATTCCTTACTTTGTTTTTTGTTTAAATAATCATGATGACTGTCAGGATCAGTATGAAAGAGCTGACATAATCTAGATGAGTCATTAAGTTTCTGATTAGGCCTGTATGAAACTATATTAGCTGAGTATCTTCTTTTAGTGCATTTCAGCTTTCCTCAAAACACTACGACTATAAAGACTAATATTTGATGATATTTCAGGACTTATTTTTACTGCAGATACTCCCTTTTTTTTTTAATATAAAGCATTTCAAAGTTTTTAAAAATGTATACATTAGTGTTGGCTATTTCCTCTTTCTAGGTGTCCACAAAGCTTTACGCTTTGCAGAACCCAACCCTGGAGTCTTTGAGGCTTGATTTCTTAAGAATTGTTTGCAGCCACGAACACTATGTCACCCTCAATCTGCCCTGCAGCCTGCTCACCCCACCTGCCTCTCCTTCCCCCTCTGTGTCCTCAGCAACATCACAGGTCAGTTTTCACCTGGCCTTAAAACAAAGACTCATTAAAAATCTTAGCAGACAGGTTAGTTTCAAGTACAGTCGGAGTAATGACAGAGAAGATATTAATGGTGTCTCTCGTCTCTCACAGAGCTCTGGCTTCTCCACACATGTCCAGGACCAAAAGATAGCCAACATGTTTGAGCTCTCTGTCCCATTCAGAGAACAGCATTATCTGGCTGGACTCGTACTGTCTGAGCTGTCAGTGATACTGGACCCAGACAATGAGGGGTGAGTACGTTTGTGAAAAATTTTAATTAAGAAAGATTTTAAGTGCGAGTGTCAAGAATGTTTTGTCCTTGAGATGAAATACTCTTTTTCCCTTTCTTTTAAAATTTTTGCTGCTTGCTTTTCTTATGTGCTGTTCCACTGTAGGATGTTTGGTCTGCATAAGAAAGTAGTGAGCGTTGTTCACAACCTCCTGTCCAGCCATGACTCTGACCCTCGCTATGCTGATCCTGAAGTCAAGGCTCGTGTTGCTATGCTTTACCTGCCTCTCATTGGGATTGTCATGGAAGCACTGCCACAACTCCATGATTTTACAGGTACAGATGACGGACATTTTCAATATAAAGCAGTTCAAGAGTTAACTGGGTTCTCTTCTAAAATAGAAACAAATATGTTTACTCTTTAGTGTATTTAACTCACTAATGTAGAATAGAAATTGCTGGAATCTTTGCTGTCGGTCAGATGCAGATCTTCTCTTTCTGCTGTACATTTAGCAGCACTCTTGTCAGATTTCTCTTTATTGAAACAAAATGGAGCAAACTGGCAGACTAACCAACTCACCTGCATAATAAGGCTGGTTAAGATGTGGCATAATGTGTTGTGACCTTACATTGTATATCCACTGGACTCTAAAAGGTTATCAGTTGACTTGCAAAGGATGTTTCTCCCTCACATGTACCAGCTAATCTCTAGCATTGATTCACAAACACGTTTCTTTTGCTTGTTTTTTTTTTTTTTAATCTTTGCACTTCAAATATAATTTTGTCCTAATAATTTCACTTTAGATTGTATTTAAATGACATGCACATTTTGATTTTTACAGTACAAAAGGAAACATATTATCTTCCTCCATTTTTAATTATCTCTACTGCACAATGTCTAATTACTTGGCAATTAATATTCTTTCCTTTTTTGTGGTATTAGAGTCTCATAACCAGTGGGGTCGACCAGGCGGCCCTCAAGGGGCTGCAGTAGGCAGTAGCGGAGAAGAGACAGAGGGAGAGGGTAGCAGCATGATCAGTCAGACTGTTGCCATGGCGATAGCAGGCACCTCAGCAGCATCTCCAATATCCCGACCAAGCAGCTTCTTGCTCAACTCGCAGGTAATTTCCTGCAGGACTTAGTGACTCTTATATCAGTTTATATACAATTTAAAAAGCAAAAATCTTAGTGCCATATGCTGCTGCGTCTTTTTGTATTCTTTCATTCCTCTTGGTTCATCTTTCCAGGCGAGTCGTCAGCATGGGAGCTTCTCAGCCGAGTCCAGTCGTAGTCTGCTGATCTGTCTGCTGTGGGTGCTAAAGAACGCTGATGAGCTGGTGTTACAAAAATGGTTCACAGACCTGTCAGTGTCTCAGCTCAACCGCCTGCTGGATCTCCTCTACCTCTGCGTCTCCTGCTTTGAATACAAGGTAACATCAACAATCACTGACTAACAATTTGAACTAATTAACCACCTAAGAGCACGCAGCGTGTTGGGGGGGGGGGGTCTGCATTTTGGAGTACGTCCACCTTTTCTGTTTATCTTCTAGATTAACGTCCAGCAAACGAGAAACCTCATGAGCCTATATAATATTTCTGGTTGAAACTTTATACTCACATTGGTGTGGGCTACATAAAAACCTTTGCATGTGACCTAGTACTAACTTAACTAAAAATATTTTCATGTTCTGACATAAGTTTACATTTCCTTTGAAAAGGTGATTCTTCTTCGTGATTAATATGCATTGGCTACTGCAGGGATAAAATTATGAAAGCAGATATCCATCATGCTTTCTATGATACAATCATCTATTTCTTTCTGTGTATTTCAAGCTCTTAATGCTATGCTTTGTGTTTGCTGTTTGCTCTTCTGGGCTTGCATAGTTGCTTTTCATGCTACTAACCTGCTTTGCTTGCTTGGTGCTGCGCTGCAAGTAATTTCCCTGCTGTGTGTATGTGTTCTCTCCACTCACCCTCTGCCTCATGGATACAAGGCCCATGTTGTGTTCACCATGCAGGGGAAGAAGGCGTTTGAACGCATGAACAGCCTAACCTTTAAGAAGTCCAAAGATATGAAGGCCAAGCTGGAGGAAGCCATACTGGGCAGCATCGGGGCCAGACAGGAAATGGTGCGACGCAGCCGGGGGCAGCTAGGTGAGATTACACCTCAGATGTGCGCACACACATGCAGGTAGGAAAGAAGGACAGAAGGCTGTTTTCCACTGCAGGAGCTCGTGCATTTTCTGACTGCAGGAACCACTCCTGTGGATCTCTTTCAGGGCTTCACTGATGACTCTATCACTGAAAAACTGCTTGGCAGACTGAAAAGGCAGATTAGGGGGATGTTCCTCAAATATTCACCCTATTTCATGCCAGCCCTGAGTTCTTGCAGTTGAAAGGCGCCCAGTTAATTACTGTATTCTGCTTTCCCTCCTGCACACATAAACACATTGTACCTTTTGAAAGGACTGTAGATTAAGCTACACGTTAGTCATGTTTTCTGTGCGGGCACCCTCTTTGATAACAGTTAAAAAAGTAAATAATGTTTCCCCATCATTTAGAACGGAGTCCATCTGGCAGTGCTTTTGGCAGTCAGGAAAACCTTCGATGGCGAAAGGACATGACCCACTGGAGACAAAACAGTGAAAAAATGGACAAGTATGCTCTTTGTAACTCTTTAAGTTCACTTTCCTGATTGTTTTTCATTCACAGAAAAACCTTAAACCTGATTTTTTTTTTTTTTAATGAATAGCATTCTGGGTCTTTATTTTTTCAAGGGACGCATGCAAAAGATGTTATGTTCCGGTCTGCTACAGATTTTCTGTCTTTTCACTAGAGGAAAAGTTTGAGAAACAAATAAATCATATGTTTCATGGACATAATCATTTATTTGTGAAGTCAGTTTCCCTATCCATTATTGCAGCTAGATTTGTTTTGATATATCAGCTTTTCTATCTAGGTTGATCTTAAACACGTTCCAAAGTATCGTTGTTTGTGCTCTTTTTCCATTTTTAAATATAATCAGAATTTAAATAATTCATTTAGAAGCATGAACTAATACACTATGGACTGTGCCCAGGTGTAAAATAAAAGAGTAAATTGTTTATGTTTATACCGTTAACAGGATATCACTGCTAAGGTACAGTTAGGTATGTAGGTTTTTGGATGATGCCTCCACCACAGTGGATTTTAAATCAACAAAAAATTTGAATTAACTTTTGAGAAATTACAGCCATTTTATAGTCCCCCATTTTCAGAGGTTCAAAAGTAATTGGACAGTTGAATGACAAGCAGTTTCATGACCATATTAGGCTTGTTGCATCATTTTATCATACAAAATAAGCAGATCAAAGAGGATCTGGAGACATTTTCAAGTGTTGAACTTCACTGGAACTCTGAATATGAGGTCCAAAGAGATGTTGATGCAAGCGAGGGAGGCCATCATGAGGCTGAAAAAACAAAATAAACCTCAAGAGTTTAGGAGTGGCCAAATCAACAATCTGGCACATTCTTAAAATGAAGGAGTGCACTGGCCAGCTCAGCAACACCAAAAGGTCTGAAAGAACAGAACAGAAGTAAATTAGTGGATGGTGGAGTTCTTTCCTTGTTTAAGAAAAACAACTTCACAACATCTAACCAAGTCAAGAACATTCTCAAGGAGGTAGGTGTATCATTGTCATGGTCTACAATCACAGTGATATTGCATAGGCATGTATGACTGCCAATGAAATGGGGACTATGTATAAAAAGAACTCCTAAACAGTTAATGCAATACTTTTGGTAAATCCCATGAATTAAAGCTGAAAGTCTGCACTTCAGTCACGTCTTGATTGCTTGATTTAAAATCCACTGTGGTGATGTACAGGGGCAAAACGACAAAAAAGTGTGTCATTGTCCAACTCTAAGAATACATGTCCATTACAAACACATTATTTGTCAAGTACTTTGGTAAATTTACAAAGGAACAGAACCAAATTGTATGCCTCTGCTAATATTGCCATGTTTGACCAACATCTAATGGTATCTATGAAACATGGGAGCTTAAAGCTTTAAGTTTTTGCATCTTTTGTTAATATTTTTTGTCAGATAATGACAAAAAATATAGCATGATGCCTTTTTTGGTTTAACATTTTCTTAATTCCTGTTCTTTTGTCATTTCTGCTCCAGCATTTGTTTTCTGTTAATTTCCATTTGTTCTCTCATGTTGCTGTGTGTTTATGTAGGAGTCACAGATCAGTCAGGTATTGTATGGTCCACATTTGCTGTGTGCCCTTTTAAATTCCTCCCTGCTTTAGTTCCTCTTTTAAGGTGTACTGTCATGCATGTGGGAAGTCAGACAGGTGAAGTGGATGCAAACTGAATTTATTAGTTTGTATTTGATTCTTGGCTGTCAACCAGTCATGAACATTTTTTTTTTCTAATCAACTTAATTTTTAATGAGATACCCTAACACTTCAGTAACTAATGCAATCATTGATTTGTTAGCATTAATTTTCTTTCCATTTGAACTTAAGTTCACACATGCACATCAGAGCACCAGCAGAGACCCCCCTGATTCTGGCCCTGACCCTCAAATCCCCTGCCCCATCAGTCCCCCTGTCCTGGTAACAACAAACTCTGTTTTGGGGTTGATAGTGGTTGCAGTGGGCCTGTTCTGCTTTTTAACCAGTGTGCTTGTTGTTCTGGGGTTCTGACTGACGTCTCTCCCTGGTTGCTGTTGCAGGGGGGAAAAAGACAAACGTAGCTAAAGCTTTTTTTTTTTTTTTTAATTGATTATATTTGGCCAGTCCTGTATTATTTCTTATGCTCAAACATTGGCATTTTAGGACATTCAGATTAACAACAGTTATCCCCTGTGCTCCACCTGTAGACCAGGAATGGATTCCTTAGCTGTTCCCTTAATTAACACTAAGAATGGCCTCCTTAATGCCTTCAAACCTCTAGGCAAGGAGCATATAGGTTTAGGCTAACTGTCTCTTAGTGTGGGCTGTCTTGCAGTGCAACATTGTATTTTACCTGAAATAAAACAAACAGCGTGAACATGCTGTTGTATTTTAGCAATACAGCTGGCTGAGACTCCATACAGCACATAACAGTTTTTTTCCTCCAAATTTTCTTCATTGTTTATGATTCTGTGCAGTGGATTAATGTGGTGACTGGAAGCTCATGCAACACTGTGGCACATCATCAACACTGCAATGTGGGAGTTCATTTTGTAACATTGTTTTCTTGTTTTTTGATTCCAGGACAAGAGCAGAGCTGGAACATGAAGCCCTTATTGATGGGAACCTCGCAACAGAGGCCAACTTAATAATTCTTGATACTCTCGAGATCATCGTACAGGTATGCAAGCGAAGAAGACGAAATGCAAACAGGCCTTTAGTCACAGTTATCCTGTGTTCTGCACGCACATGCCTGCTCGTATTATAGCTGCTTATGTGTCCCTTTCTCTCCAGACGGCATCAGTGACTGAATCCAAGGAGAGTATCCTTGGTGGAGTGTTGAAGGTGCTGCTCCACAGCATGGCCTGCAACCAGAGCGCCCTCTACCTTCAGCATTGTTTTGCCACACAAAGAGCGCTGGTATCTAAGGTTAGTTTGGGCTTTCTTAATGTATTTCTTAATGTATTCTTAATTTTGTCTTATCTTTACAGATTCTTCCAGAATTACTTAGCTTTTTTTTTCTCTGCCCGCATAGTTTCCTGAACTGCTTTTTGAGGAGGAAACAGAGCAGTGTGCTGATCTGTGTTTGCGACTGCTGAGGAGCTGCAGCAGCAGCATAAGTACCATCAGATCCCATGCCAGTGCCTCCCTCTACCTCCTCATGAGGCAGAACTTTGAGATCGGCAACGTAAGTCCTGGCGTGACTGGTTGAAAAATGTTAAAGAGCCCCTGGAATGTAGCACTACTATTACAATTAAAATTTTCATTGACTTTGATTGACCAAATTTTAGCTTAAAATCAAATTCTGCAGTCAGACATCTCTGGTTCAATTACTGGTGTGTGCATCCTTTGCTTTGTCACATTAAGACCAGACTTTTTGCAAACATCTTTTTAGAAATGACATTCGTGCTGTTTAGTATTTCCTTCTCAGTTCATATCTGTCAGTAGAAAGCCAGCAGCCATGACAAAATATAATATTTTGCACTGTTTCTTTTGTTTTTGTTTGCCCTTTTAGAACTTTGCAAGAGTGAAGATGCAGGTTACCATGTCTCTTTCATCGCTGGTTGGAACATCTCAGAATTTCAATGAAGAGTTCCTCCGTCGCTCTCTAAAGACCATCCTTACCTATGCAGAAGAGGACCTTGAGCTGAGGGAGACCACATTTCCAGACCAGGTACTCATTTATCCATCAAGTTGTTTTCCATCCCTGTATGAGAAGGCAGAATATCCAAGTTATTACTGATCTTATTTATCAAATTTGATTCTTACTTGATGCTCCACTACACCTTGTAGTGCTCAAGCATGTCATCATGTATAACTTAGTCCTAGAAAAGCAGCCTTTTTATCCTGAGCTCTCTATTCTTACTTTCAGGTCCAGGACCTTGTTTTTAATCTGCACATGATCCTGTCTGACACAGTGAAGATGAAGGAGCACCAGGAAGATCCTGAGATGTTGATAGATCTCATGTACAGGTACAGAATCCCTTTTGCAATCAAGCAGTTCCTTTTGATTACTTACAAGGGTATTTATTCATTGTAATCATCAATATCTTGTTGTCTGTGTGATTTCCTGTGTGGTCTGTGTGTGTTGTTGCATTTGCATCTACCTCCAGGATTGCAAAAGGTTACCAGACGTCTCCAGACCTGCGACTGACGTGGCTCCAGAACATGGCTGGAAAGCACTCTGAGAGGAACAACCATGCTGAAGCTGCTCAGTGTTTGGTACACAGTGCTGCCTTAGTAGCAGAATATCTGAGCATGCTGGAGGACCGCAAATATCTCCCCGTAGGCTGTGTCACCTTCCAGGTAGGAGTGTTCTAGTAATAATGTTTGTGCCTATGGCTGTCCTCTAAAGTAGTCAACACAGCTTTTGGCTGTGACTGTGCTTGCACCATCTCTTTTATTTTTTTTTTTTTTGTGCATGTGTTTATGTGCTCCAGAATATTTCTTCAAATGTGCTGGAGGAATCTGCGGTCTCAGATGATGTGGTGTCACCAGATGAGGAGGGAATCTGCTCAGGGAAATACTTCACAGAGATTGGTCTCGTGGGTCTCCTTGAGCAGGCTGCTGCCTCTTTCTCCATGGTGAGAGATGGGAGCATGGATGGGTGCTTAATTATTTATTTTTTGACTTTTTTTTTTTTTTTTTTGATTAATTTTTTTTCCTTTC